>JAKCPI010010393.1:0-35966 GCA_023213315.1 Euborellia annulipes
ATCTTTATATATTAATGTATGTCTTTCCAGCTCTAATGGGACTGATGATGGCCTTAGTAGAATAAAGCCGAAACGTATCCAGAATTGAGAGTTTTTATTTAATATAGAGGCTCTAAAATTGGCTGCCAACTCCTCTGTCCTGTATCAACTGATATCTACAGCCACCTTATCTTATATCAATATATAATTAAAAATTCATATGAGGCTAAAGAAAAACTAAAAAATATTATCTTGTCAAATGATTATGTCCTAGTCTCGTTCGATGTTAAAGCGCTGTTCAGCTCCATCCCTCTAGACCTACTCATGGACATAATCGATGAATACTGGGCCCTTATTGAGCCCAATACAAAGCTTAACAACACTATCTTTAAAGAAGCATTACAACTATGCACTAATTTTAATTATATAAAATTCGAAGGGAAATATTATCAACAAAAATTAGGCCTTCCAATGGGTCTAAGTATATCGGGGGTAGCAGCTGCCGTTGTTCTTAAGAAACTATTCCATCAGATCATAGAACCAAAGGGCTTGCCTTTCTTTTTTCTCTATGTTGACGACAGCCTTACGGCAGTAAAACAAAGCCAATTAAATATTTTTCTAGATGAACTTAATTCGTTCCACCCGGCCATTCAATTCACGATGGAGACAGAAAACAACGGCATGATTAATTTTTTGGACCTAAAGATACATAGAGACGCAAGAGGAAAACTAGAATTCGACATATTTAAGAAACCGAATACTAGTGATAGACTGACTAATTTCCACTCGCAGATACCCCTTACTTATAAAGTGAATACTCTCAGTTATTTTATTGAAAGGGTATTTAATATATGTGATGACCAATACATTCATGAAAATCTTAATAATATAAGAGCTATGGCATTAAAAAACTCATATCCTCCCTATTTTGTCAATAGATTAATTAAAAATATTGCCAATAAGAAAAAAACGAAATTAACTCAAAATAATGCTCTTATACTATCTAATAAAAACACAACCAATCCCCAATCCGGACCTATTTATATCACATTCCCATACATAGGTGGCATAACGGATACAATTAGGCACATTTTAAACAACATTGGAATTAGCCTGGTTTCCAAACCAATGAACAGCCTGTTTGCTTTATATAACAACAAGGACCCCATCCCCTTAATGAGACATAAAAATATTATCTATAAAATACAATGCCTGGATTGCCAACAGTGTTACATCGGGCAAACTAAACGGTCGGCTCACATTCGAGTGCAAGAACATAAATACTCGGTTACTAGTGGCAAAACCTCCACTGCTCTCGCACAGCATGCCGCAAATAACTGCCACCAGTTTGCCTTTGATGAATTAAAAATTCTACATTATGAAGGCGACAGGCAAAAAAGAGAATTCCTTGAGAAATGCTATATATATCTCAATTCGACTCATGCTGTGAACCATCAGACAGACACTAAAGACCTTAATATGTATTATATAGCTTTTCTCAAATAGAGGGGGTGGTCACCTTTTGTGATTTTTATGTTTATGTATATAAAAAAATTTATCTATATTTGTCTATAATTATTTTCTAACCTTGTATATTTTGTGTATTTAATTTTATTTTTATTTTTATATTTGTTAATGTTAGAAAAATTTTTTTCTTAAAATCGAATTAAATTTGTAAGTCATACTAGGACAAAATCAATAAGGAGGTGCCATCTAATGATTAATTTAAGAACTTAGTTGATTGGTCTTTTAATAGATTGCTCTATATTATTTTAATATCAATTCTGCTATGGACACAGAGCGGTCATCAGCTTAGAGAAGGCACCTCCGCTATGTATAACGCCCCTAAGGCATTTGATATAAATAGACTAAGCCCACCTACTATATCCTGTGAGTACTTTCTAAAAAACAAAATTATTTCAAAAAACTGTATTATGTAATTTTCATCTTTGTTTATATTTTTGTAAATTAAATTTTAAAGCGCGGCACTGAAGATGATGTGTGTTCTACGCATCGAAATATCTGCCAAATAAAAGGACGTCAGGTGGAGCTATAAATTTGCTGGTTATTTCTCTCCAAACAACTATATCTATGGAATCAAACTTCGAATAAGGGTGATGCTAAGAAGTCATTAAAATTTGGAGTGAATCAGTCCGCAAGGAGAAGTAAAATTTAAATGTTTATTGAGAACAACGATTTTCTTAGTATCCCTTGAACCAAATCTTTTTTGAAATTTAGTTGCCTTTTATATTTACCTAAAGAAGAGAAAATTATAGGCCCTTTCCCCAATTATAAATTTCTGAATATCCCTATATCGGCAATTAGTAATCTACAATTTTTATTATTTATTATTTCTATGTGTTTAAAAAATAAACAGAATTTAAAAAATCTGGGGTGACAAGTCACAGATCACAACTTTAGATTACCGAAGGTAATGGCAACCATTTCTCCTATCTTTCTTATGAAGTACAACAGTAAAGTGATCTTCAGAAGTTTTCAATGGCAAAATGAGAATATACATTTTAAAGAGCATCTAAAAAATAATTGATTTTTGAATTTTAATCAAAATAGTTGGAGCGAATTTTGAGAAAAACGAAAAAAACTGAAAAAGTACATCAGTAAAGTATTAGTACTCTTTGGTCGATTTTGTCCAAAGACTTCGTGTCGAGTCCCATGGATGTGCCTAACTTAAATATAAAATTTCAACTTTCTAGCTCTTTTCGTTCTTGAGATATTTTGTTCATAGACACACGGACACACAGACACACATACAGACAGACAGAACATGTCGCGAAAACCTTTTTTTTGGATTTAGGGGACCTCAAAACGTGTATATCCGTCAAAATTTAGATATCGAATTTTTGACATGAATCCAATATTTTCTCTCTATATATTTTATCATATATAGAGGTAAGAGAAAGTAAAAAGAGATTAAAGTCAAATTATGAGATATATTTGTCAGTGACGCGGATTAAAAATTCTATGTATCAAATTCAAATTTGGAAATTTTGATAAAAAATAAATGCGAGAAAAAAAAAATTAGGTGTTGGCTGTGTCTTCTACACAGCCGGTGGCTTTTTAACGTGACAACGTCTTTTGCTTGACTTCAAAAAAAATTTTTTTCTCTTACCTATATTGAAATATAAAGAGAGAAAGTATTGTTTTTTTTTTTACTAGTAGTTTGTTTTCATAAATAAACATGTTCAAACATTTTCATTGAAACAATATATGACAGAGGTGGCTTTTTTTTATCCATTAAAGGCGACTTATGCTTAAAAAATGAGGTTTTTCGAGAAAAAAACTAATTTTAGCGTTAATTACTGGGGATTTTTTTATTTATTCTATTAGAGGTTATCTTTCTGCACCAAATGACATCTCATTTAGTCTGATCGGATTAGCCGTTCGGAATCTACAGGGGTTTAAATTTTCGAAAAACGAAATCCCGCCGAGTGCTCTCATGCGGTAAAATGACCTCATATCAAAAAAATGAAAAAAATACCTCTGGGCATTGGACCATTCTTTCTAAAACTATATTTAGATTTAATGTAGCTTTTACGGTCAAGTAGCTAGGCGTTACATAAATAGGGCTATTTTTCGATATTTTTTTGCCTAAAAAATGAGGTTTTTCGAGAAAAAAACTAATTTTGGAGTTAATTACTCGGGATTTTTTTATTTATTCTATTAGAGGTTTTCTCTCTGCACCAAATGACATCTCATTTAGTCTGATCTGATTAGCCGTTCGGAATCTACAGGCGTTTAAAATTTCGAAAAACGAAATCCCGCCGAGTGCTCTCATGCGGTAAAATGACGTCATATCAAAAAAATGAAAAAATAACCTCTGGGCATTGGACGACTCTTTCTAAAACTATATTTAGATTTAATGTAGCTTTTACGGTCAAGTAGCTAGGCGTTACATAAATAGGGCTATTTTTCGATATTTTTTTGCCTAAAAAATGAGGTTTTTCGAGAAAAAAACTAATTTTGGAGTTAATTACTCGGGATTTTTTTATTTATTCTATTAGAGGTTTTCTCTCTGCACCAAATGACATCTCATTTAGTCTGATCTGATTAGCCGTTCGGAATCTACAGGCGTTTAAAATTTCGAAAAACGAAATCCCGCCGAGTGCTCTCATGCGGTAAAATGAGGTCATATCAAAAAAATGAAAAAATTACCTCTGGGCATTGGACGACTCTTTCTAAAGCTATATTTAGATTTAATGTACTTTTTATGGTCAAGTAGCTAGGCGTTACATAAATAGGGCTATTTTTCGATATTTTTTTGCCTAAAAAATGAGGTTTTTCGAGAAAAAAACTAAGGAGTTAATTACTCCGGATTTTTTTATTTATTCTATTAGAGGTTTTCTTTCTGCACCAAATGACATCCTATTTAGTCTGATCTGATTAGCCGTTCGGAATCTACAGGGGTTTAAACTTTCAAATTAGAATTTACCGCAGCACGGTAAAATAAAATGGTAGGAAAAAAATAAATGGTGAAATCTTTAGCTGAAAACTCATTCTTTCTAACCGTATATTTCCCATAATTATATCTCTTAAGACAGAAGAGTTATTAAAGCCGATAAACTTTTTCGTGCATGCCCCTCTAACCTGCCTCTATAGACACATGATTTGTAAGACGTTGTCACGTCAAAAGAATGAGTAACAATTATTATTATAGCAAACTAGGCCTTTCCTTCACCCCTCGCTTTTGTTCGTACTTGGTATTAGTTTTAATCCCTCTAACCAAAACAACCTCTAACCAGGCCAACCCTACAGAGATTTATATAAACGAAGTGATTTCGTGCACGAGACTAGTCAGGGGCTCATCAGTGGTTGGCGACTGAAGTTAAGGCTGACAATACTTCATATCCTTGGGCTCCCCATTCGCTTCAATAAAGCTTCAGGGTATGTATTGTGCCGGTTCGTCACTTTCTCGGTAGTAACTATTTAATTTCAGTAGTAATGGCAAAGAAAGAAGATAATAATTTAGTGTATGGAGAAACGCAATTGAAAATTTAGTTTATTACTTTCTCCTACCTCTATATATGTAAATATATATAGAGAGAAAGTATGGGATTCATGTCAAAAATTCGATGTCGAGATTTTGATGGATCTTCACGTTTTGTGGTCCCCTGAATCCAAAAAAGTGGTTTTCGCGACATGGTCTGTCTGTCTGTGTGTGTGTGTGTCTGTGTTCAATTCAAAGCACGAAGGAATTGAGTTAGGAGGTTGAAATTTTATATTTAAGTTAGGCACCCACCTGAGGCGTGAAAATAAGCTTTTTAATCAAAATCGGCTAAAGAGTACTAATACTTTACTGATGCACTTTTTCAGTTTTTTTCGATTTCTCAAAATTCGCTCCAACGACTGTGATAAAAATTCAAAAATCAATTATTTTTTAGATGCTCTTTCAAATGTATATTCCCATTTTGCCATTGAAATCTTCTGAAACCACTTTACTCTTGAACTCCATAGAAAAGATAAAAGAAATGGTTGCCATGGAAACAAAATATAAATATTTTTCCATACTTAAAAATTTTACATAGGGTGTGGCGTAGCAGGCAGCGCGCCTACCTCCCATACCAAACGTCGCGGATTCGGACCCAGGCAGTCCGATGATTTTATTTAAGCCATTTGGATACCACATGGCTTAAATAGAAATGCCTGAACCCACAATAGATTAATATATATTACAACGGTTATCGTCAAAATCTTAAATGGACTAAGTTGCCGAAAAGACTGTGAATGTGTGTGTGAGTGTGAGTGCGAATGAGAAAAAAGTGTGAATGTTTTTTACAAAAAAAAAAAATTACATCTTGAATTCTAATATATCGGCGGAAACTAAATATATGTCGACACGAAAAATCTGGTGTGAAAGCACAGAACACAACTTTCTATTACCTTTGGTAATAGAAAGTTGTGTGCTGTGCGACAGTCACACCAGATTTTTTATTTATCGGCAGACATTTTATTTTAATTCATCTCTAGTCAATTATTTGAAATATAGTTTAGCATCTACCGTAGAGAAACCGATTAGTCGTTAAGCTTATAATCCTGAGTTGAAGACAACTCGAATTCAAATCCACCTAATGGCAAAAAATCTGGTGTGACTGGCGCACAGCACACAACTTTCTCTTACCTTCGGTAATCGAAAGTTGTGTACTGTGCTTGTCACACCAGATTTTTCGTGTAGACATGTATTTAGTTTCCGACAGTACGGTTCATTCGATTTTCAAGATGTAAAATTTATAAGTATGGCAAAATATTTATATTTTGTTACCATGGCAACCATTTCTCCTATCTTTTCTATGGAGTACAAGAGTAAAGTGGTCTTCAGAAGATTTCAATCACAAAATGAGTATATAGATTTTATAGAGAATCTAAAAAATAATTGATTTTTGAATTTAAAAAAAAATCGTTGGAGCAAATTTTGAGAAAATCGAAAAAAACTGAAAAAGTGATTCAGTAAAGTGCTAGTACTTTTTGGTCGATTTTGTTCAAAAGCTTCGTGTCACGACCCATGGGGGTGACTAACTGAAATATAAAATTTCAACTTCCTAGCTCTTTTCGTTCTTGAGATATTTTGTTCACAGACACACACACACACAGACAGACCATGTCGCGAAAACCACTTTTTTGGATTCAGGGGACCTCAAAACGTGAAGATCCATCAAAATCTCGACATCGAATTTTTGACATGAATCCAATACTTTCTCTCTATATATATATTACATATATACATAGGTAAGAGAAAGTAAAAATTATTCAACTCTATTTGCTTCCTAGGAGCCCTTCATTGTGCTTTATATTATGAAACAAGAGCGTTGTCTCTAAGAAACAGGTATGACTAATTTATAATTTTTTTAATATAAAACAAACCATCCGTGATACTTTTGAAAAGATGCCTAGTTGTAATGGAAAGGCTTTGATTTATTAGATTGATTGAGAAACCCAATACCTACGAATATATTTAACACGTTCTTGTTCATTCATCTTGAGTGGATTTAATGTCAGATTACCTGACAAAGGGTTTGTCCTAGATTCAAAAACATGAATTTGGAAATAGAAACCCAAGAGGCTGGTTGATGATATTTGAGTATTTTTGCTGGACGAATGAAATTAATATAATAACGAATAATTACTAATATACCATGGTAGTTTTCTATAGGTCTATCATTATTTGACAAATTCTTTAAATATCATCGTCCTGATTTGTTTTTTAATTTTAATTCTTTTAGACCCTCATCAATGGACTTCTCAAAGTTAGCCAAACTGTGGACAGAAATCTCATGAAGGCATTTTATTTGATAATAAAAAAGTAAAAAAAAAAATCAGGTTATTTTATTTTCTTCCTTTTTGTTTCTCGCCATCTTATTAATTATTTTTAAAAAATTTGGTGTGACTGTCGCACAGTACACAACTTTCTCTTACCTTCGGTAATCGAAAGTTGTGTTCTGTGCTTGTCACACCAGATCTTACGTGTCGAAATATATTTAGTTTCCGCCAATATATTAGAAATTTAAGATGTCAAAATTATAAACATGGGAAAATATTTATATTTTGTTATCATGGCAACCATTTCTCCTATCTTTCCTATGAAGCACAAGAGTAAAATGTGCTTCAAACAATTTTGAGGGCAAAACGAGAATATACATTTGAAAGAGCAGCTAAAAAATAATTGATTTTTGAATTTTAATCAAAATCGTTACAGCGAATTTTGAGAAAATCGAAAAAAACTGAAAAAGTACATCAGTAAAGTAATAGTACTCTTTGGCCGATTTTGATTAAAAGCTTATTTTTCCGGTCGCGGGAGGTATTTAACTTAAATATAAAATTTCAACCTCGTAGCTCAATTCCTTCATGCTTAAAATTGAACACACACACACACACCCACCCACAGACAGACCATGTCGCGAAAACCACTTTTTTGGATTCAGGGGACCTCAAAACGTGAAGATCCATCAAAATCTCGACATCGAATTTTTGACATGAATCCAATACTTTCTCTCTATATATATATTACATATTAGATTGAAATAAATTTTTGTCGCATGATAATATACAGTACATTCCCATGTGAAATACAGTATTTATTAAATCATTTTATACAAAAAATTGAGTAAATGAATTAGTTTTTATTTACTGGAAGATGAGCTGGTCAATTGGGTTGCATATCTTGGAAGAAGAAAAAAAATTTTATTTAAATTATGAATTTTAATGTTAATTACAATTACATTTTATTAAAACTTTTTAATTATATAATTTCTAATAAGTTTCTTTAAATTTTAGAGGAAAGTGAGCCCTCGGGCTTGGTGTAGTTGGTAGTGCACCAACCTTGTATACCAAGGGTCGAGGGTTCGGATCCCAGGCAGTCCGATGATTTTATTTAAGCCATTTGGATACCAAATATATATACATATATTCATAATAACGGTTATCGTATAGAGTCTTATATAGCCTAAGATGCCGAAAAGACTGTGTTAATGAAAAAAAAGTGTGTTAAAAAAAAAGAGGAGAGTGAAGAGGAAGGGAGGAAAATTTGATCAGGAGATTGATCAAAATTTGAGAAGGAATTTTTTCAATTTTGCAATTTATTCGAATATTTTTATTAATAAAGTTTGAGTAGAAGAATCGTATTTCACCTTTTATCTCCTATTGTTCTTAGTCTTAATAAAAATACACAATGCGTTTCCTTTTCAACAATGAAATCTAATCTTTTTCTTTCTACGTTATCAATTTTTTTTTTTTTTTTTTTCAATTGAATTATCAACCCAATACAATTTATTTTATTTTATGAAACTAATGATAACATTTACCAACCATTAGTAATTTTATATTTTGATAAATAGATAAAAGAGAAAGCAGGAAAGAAATATTAGAAAAATTCTTAGCGTAGACAAAACATTTTTCATTCGGAGTCGGGAATTTACTTTTTTAAGAACAAATAAGACATACCAGGTATTTTCATATTTTCGTTTGCTATGCTTTCCCTACCTCATATGAGGAATTATAAAATGACGCCCCTTTTCCTATCTTTTTTAAAAATTAAACATGTAAGACATTATAAAGAATTCATTTAAATTTTGATAATTTTTACTTTCTATTACCTCTATATATGTTAATATATAGAGGGAGAAAGTATTGGATTCATGTCGAAAATTCGAAAAAAAAATCTACCGTACTGTCGGGAACTAAATATATGTCGACACAAAGAATCTGGTGTGACAAGCACAAAACATAACTTTCGATTACCGAAGGGAAGAGAAAGTTGTGTGCTGTGCGACCAGTCACACCAGATTTTTGAACTAAAATTGACTAAAATTTGAAGGCCCAATTTAACTTAATTAATTATAAACAGCACGAGATTCAGTTAAGAAAATTATCTTCCAACTAATCATGAATTTAGCCTCGTAATTAAATTATTTATTTTCTCAAAGAAATAATATTATTTTAATGAATAATAATACTGTATTTATTAATTCATTTAATTTTTGAACTTTTAAAAAGAGATTTATTTGCTTTGGCACACATACATATTGAAACAAACAATCATTTGGCGTCCCGTGAATTAATTAATTTCTAAAAAATTATCATGAAATAAAGAATTAAATATTTAATTATAAATTATAATGGGAGATGGAAAGATCAAAGGAACCGCTTTGTCTTCTGAGAATCCAAATCAATACAAATAAATAAACAAATTCCGAATATATTCATAATTAGTAGTGACAACTACTGTACATTCAATTTGAATCTACTTAACTATTCACCCATGATTAGCGACAACGTTCTAAACGTTTTATTTTATTAATCTCTCTGAACGATTAAATTTAATTAAAATAATCATCATTTCTAGCCGTGATCCGTGGCCCAGAGAGAAGACACTAGCTTCTCGTGCCGGGGGAATCCAAATGGCTTAAATAAGATCATAGGACTGCCTGGAACCCGAACCCGCGACCCTTGGAATACAAGGCCAGCACGCTAACCCATACACCAAGTCCGAGAGCCGTTTTCTAATTTAAATATATTGTGAAATTTTTTTTAATCGAAGGATGATATTTTGCTTTCATTCATTTCTCTCGAGACCATGCTTTTTACTTTCTCTTACCTCTATATATGTTAATATATATAGAGAGAAAGGATTGGATTCATGTCAAAAATTCAATGTCGAGATTTTGAGGGATATACATGTTTTGAAGAACCCTGAGTCCAAAAAAGTGGGTCCCTCAAATTGAGGTCCCCTAAATCCCAAAAGTGGTTTTCGTGACATGGTCTGTCTGTGTGTGTGTGTGTCTATGTTCAAAATATCTCAATAACGGAAAGAGCTGGAAGGTTGAAATTTTATATTTAAGTTTGGCACCCCCTGGGACGTGGCACGAAGCTTTTGAACAAAATTGACCAAAGAGTTCTAGTACTTTACTGATGCACTTTTTCAGTTTTTTTCGATTTTATCTAAATTCGCTCCAACAATTTTTTTTTTAATTCAAAAATCAATTATTTTTTAGATTCTCTTTAAAATGTACAATCTCATTTTGTCATTGAAATTTTCTGAAGACCACTTTACTCATGTACTCCATAGAGGAGACAGGAGAAATGGTTGCCATGGTATCAAAATATACAAATTTTCCCATAATTATAAATTTTACATCTTGAAATTCGATTGTACCGTACTGTCGGAAACTAAATACATGTTGATATCAAAGGTTTTTTTAAATTTTTCCTTTAAATCTAATTTCAAAAAATAGAAAGTAGCCAAAATAAAAACGGACAAATCCCGAACAAGGAACCAATCCAAGTTCGAAGTCGGGGCAAAAGAAAAAGTATATAACGGAAACAATTTGTTCAAAATGTTATATCTTACGAAATAAAAACTCATTATTATTATTAAAAAAAAAAATACATGTTGACACAAAAAATCTGGTGTAATAAGCACAGAACACAACTTTCGATTACCGAAGGTAATCAAGATTATACTGTATATATAATAAATATTGGCAGAATGATGACATAAAATTAAAATTTTGTCATTTTTTATGCAATTTCAGTAGTCACAAAAAGCGTTAAATGAAAACAGACTCTTCCGGACAATCTGTATTTTATGTCTTAACCACATACAAATTTTTAGGTTGTTATTTATGCATTACTATTTATTAAAACATTTATCTTTTAATTAAATAAATTTTCTATTAATTACAACCCTTAATTTTTATTTAATATCCATTCTCTACTCTTTCTTCTTATTTACGTTTAAAGTTTGTTTTTCAAACTTTCATTTCTCTCTCTTTTTTTTTTTTTGCTTCTGTTTGTTTTTGGTCGTTCAAGATTTATAACCGTAGATTAATGCTGGTAATATTCATTGATTAAACAGTCTCTTTTAAAACAAATTTGCTTTGAAAATTAAATTGAATTTTCTAAAGATTTTAAATCCTTTTGTTTTTAGCTTCGAATTAGTTAAAGCTTAAGGAATAATAATACCTTGTCATATATATGCCTAATTATTTTAATCAGTCATTCTAAAGGTTACTTGTTTCTTATTTTTGGCTGATTTGTTTATTAATTTCGTTATAATATACAAATCATTTAATTATTTAGTTTCATGCTTTTTTCAGTTTTTCTAGAAAAAAAATTTAATTTCCTCGTTGAATTTTTTTTTTTCACTGAATACTCCACTCGTATGTCGGTTTCGAACCAAGGATATTCCACTTTCGTGATGGCTATGCTATACTCTGCCCAAACAATGCTATTAATACTAATGGTCCTTACTTAATCGAAAATGTTTATTCATTTTCATTAATGATATTATGAAATTTTCACTTACTTAGAGTTACTAATCAAAATATTTGGCAATTGAAATGAAAAAAGTCTAATGTAACTAAAGTTTTAGATTTGGTTTTGTATTTATACGTTTTACTTTCTTTTACCTATATATATATATGTTAATATATACAGTATATAGAGAGAAAGTATTGGATTCATGACAAATTTCGATGTCACGATTTGACATGTTTTGAGCTCCCTGAGTTCAAAAAAGTGGGAACAAAATATTTCAATAACGAAAAGAGCTAGGCGGTTGAAATTTTATATTTATAATAGGTATCATTCTGGCCAATGACACAAAGCTTTTGAACAAAATCGGTTAAAGAGTACTAGAACTTTACTGATGTACTTTTTCAGTTTTTTTCTTATTTTTTCAAAATCCACTTCAAAAATTTTGATTAAAATTCATAAATCAATTATTTTTTAAATGCTGTTTCAAACATATATTTTCATTTTGCCCTTAAAATTATTTGAAACATGCTTTACTCTTGTACAGTGAGCGCCACAATTAAGTCCCCACTTGATAGCTTTAGCCTTAAGTATATGATATAGAATATGATAAATGGTGAAATAATTTTAAATTTTAAAAGGTAAAATAAAATCTTCTGTACCAGATTTTACGTTTTAAATTTTAAAAGGTAAAATAAAATCTTCTGTACCAGATTTTACGTTTTACCTTTTCGGTCATTAAAATTATTTCCCACTATACCCACCGTATACTATACCATATACTTAAGGCTAAAGCTATTAAGTGGGGACTTAATTGTGGCGCTCATAAAGATATAGAACGGATTTTTTAAAAATATCTTTTAATTAATGCAATTAATCTAAAAAAAAAAATTCATTTTTTCGAAAATCAAAAAAAGGGCTTCTATAAGTTGTAGATATTTTAAATAGCTTTAATTAAAAAAAAAAAACAATTGAGGTCGATAGCTTCAAAATTGTGGCCGCTGGAACCTCCCAAAATTAGCACCCCGCGCGCACCTTAAAAGAGAGAAAAATTTAAGGAGTCAATGAGAATGAACGTTTGGACATTATACATACAAACTTATACCGATATTGAATCTCACTATTCAAAACGTATTCTTATTTCGCCGAAGATAAAAGATCCTTTGGAATGTTGATTGTTTAAATATTATTAAACCAAGAACCCAAAAGGATGTCAACAAGGATAGTCCATATTTACCTCGAAAAAAAAAAGAAAAGATGACTAAGGGCAGAAAGAGCGAGGTCCAGGGCTAATCAAACAGCAATTATAGGGACTCGGTGTTTAGCAAGCATCAACACGATGAGAGAGAAGAGAGTGGGCCAGGCGTTGTTTGCGTCGCGATTCGAATTGCCGTTAATGAATATTTTCGAAACGCCTCTTGTCTATTGCCTATTATGGAGACCCGCCCTCGAATCGAGAACTCCAACAGCTTATAACTCTGTCAACCCGGCAGCCAATTACCAACAATTAGCTAGTGCATCTATCGGATAACAAATTTCAAACATCTATTTGCTCAATAAAGGGTCAGGGAGACAATATGAGAACTAGAGAGAAAGAGAAAGGAGACCCTTGGTGCGTTTTTACTTTCTCTTACCTATATGTTAATACATGTATATATATATATTTAGAGAGAAAGTATTGGATTCGATGTCGAGATTTTGAAGTATATACACCCTTTGAGCTCCCCTCCAAAAAAGTGGTTTTCGTGACATGGTTTGAGAAAATAGAAAAAAAAAAAGAAAAAGTACATCAGTAAAGTACTAGTACTTTTTGGCCGATGGCTTATTTTTTGCTCCAGGGAGATGTCTAACTTAAATATAAAATTTCAGCCTCATAGCTCAATTCCTTCAAGCTTAAAATCGAACACAAATACACCACACTACAGTCGACATATATTTAGTTTCCGACAGTACGGTACACATTCGAATTTCAAGATGTAAAATTTATAAGTATGGGAAGTACAAGAGTAAAGTGCTCTTCAGAAGATTTCAATGGCAAAATGAGAATATACATTTTAAAGGGCATCTAAAAAATTATTGATTTTTGAATTTTAATCAAAATCGTTGAAGCGAATTTTGAGAAAATCGGAAAAAAAAACTGAAAAAGTACTTCAGTAAAGTACTAGTACTTTTTGAACGATTTTGTTCAAAAGTTTATTTTCACGCCCTAGGGTGTTGCTTAACTTAAATATAAAATTTCAACCTCCTAGCTTAATTCCTTCATGCTTTAAATTGATCACACACATAGACAGACGATGTTGCGAAAACCACTTTTCTGGATTCAGGGGACCTCAAAACGTGTATATCCATCAAAATCTCGACATCGAATTTTTGACATGAATCCAATACTTTCTCACTCTATATTATTAACATATAGAGGTAAGAGAAAATAAAAAAAATATAAAAATGATTAATAGTACAAAGGTATTTATAATACCTACTACTTGTATTATTAATTCAATATTAATTGCAGTATAAATTTAAATTTTAAATACTTGCAAATTCAAGAACAATGGGATGTGAGATTTCACAATCAACATTCAGACAGACAGACAAGATAATTTGGTGACACTTCAATTTTTGCAAAGCTCAATTAAAATTAATTATTAGGCATGAGGCCATTGGGTGTTCCCTTTCCGCATTTCCCATTCTATCTTTGAAAGACGTGAGTTTGCATTTGATGAGAGAGAAGGGGGGAACGTCCCCCTAAAAACTTGCACAAATAGAATTGAGGGAATTCCCTTTTTCTGAACGCAATCACAATAATCCAAGAGAAGCAAGTAAACAGGGGAGAGGGCATGTAATTAAGATATTAAATGTTTTTATAAATAAGATTGATGTATTATCTAAATAACTACAAAAAAATGAGCGAATCACTTGAATTAATATTTTACTTTTTCTTTTTAGAAACTACTGTGCCGTAACCAGAAAGATCTTTCGTAATGGAGGGTGAGTGGGGTTGAAAGATCCCAACTATTACCTCACCCCACTCTCCTACCCAAAAGAATTAATTTTAAAGAATATAAAATGTTTAATAATTTCAAACATCTTTTGAAATTTCGGGAGAAGGGTTTATTTCCAGTAGTTAAAGAAGAAATTTATTTTTTTCGAAAGGTAGTAATTTATTTAAAATAATTGACAGATGATTAGTTATCGCTCAATGAAACAAGCCTAAACTTTCTGGGACAAAGAAAAATCTAACTAGTATATACTCTTATCATACATGTAGTTACATTGATAGTTAGGGTATTTTTTACTTTCTCTTACCTATATAGTCTACCTATCCTATATACCAGTGCTGAATACGTTAATACTTACATATAGAAGAAAATAATTGGTTTCATGCCACAAATTCGATGTCGAGATTTTGATGGAATGGATGGTCCTTTGAGTCCAAAAAAGTGGATCCCACAAAATATTCTGACTGTGTATTTGTGATGAAAATAAAGTATGAAGAAAATGAGCTACGAGGTTGAAATTTTATATTTAAGTTAAGTACCCTCCTGAGGCGCCAAAATAAGGTTTATATAAAATCGGCCAAAGAGTAGTAGTACAGTAGTGTAGAATTTCTTAAAGAAGTGGGCCCCAGCCTCTAAGGGGCCATGGATTACCCACAAGGGGGCCGCGAAGAGTCGCAAATGAAGCAAATAAATTATCATAATTTATTACTATATATAAAGCGCTAGCTGCTTCCGGTCTGTGTGTATGTGCCGATAAGGACGCTGATAGTAGGGCTGGACGGTAAACCGGTTTACCGGTAAAAACCGGTAAAAATTTTTTACCGAAAACGCGGTAACGAACCTCTAATTCGGTAAAAACCGGTTTTTTTTCGAAAGTCGGTAAAAACTTATTTTTTTCGGACGGTAAAAAATTTTGGTTCCGCAAGAAAAAAATGTTCCGCGGCGGCAAACTTTGGTTCCGCGACGGCAAATTCCAGTTCCGCGAAAAAAATTTCGGGGGGGGGGCAAACTTGGTTCCGCGGCGGCAAATTTCTGTTCCGCGGGCGGCAAAAAAATTGGCGTCTCTAAAAAAAAGGTAAAATATTTTTTCGGACGGGAAAAAATTTTGGTTCCGCGAAAAAAAAATGTTCCGCGGCGGCAAACTTTGGTTCCGCGGGCGGTAAAAAATTTTTACCGACTTTCGAGAAAAACCGGTTTTTTTTCATTATCGAGGTCGGTAATGAAAAAAAACCGGTTTTTTCTCGAAAGTCGGTGAAAAAACCGGTTTTTCTCGAAAGTCGGTAAAAATTTTTTTACCGCCCGCGGAACCAAAGTTTGCCGCCGCGCCTATTTTTTGCCGCCCGCGGAACAGAAATTTGCCGCCGCGGAACCAAAGTTTGCCGTCGCGGAACATTTTTTTTCGCGGAACTGGAATTTGCCGTCGCGGAACCAAAGTTTGCCGCCGCGGAACATTTTTTTCTTGCGGAACCAAAATTTTTTACCGTCCGAAAAAATAAGTTTTTACCGACTTTCGAAAAAAAACCGGTTTTTACCGAATTAGAGGTTCGTTACAGCGTTTTCGGTAAAAATTTTTTACCGGTTTTTACCGGTAAACCGGTTTACCGTCCAGCCCTACTGATAGGCTAGAGTTACAGGAAGTGGAGCGGGAGCGGGGAATTTAAAATTTAAGTCGTAGAGGGAAATTTGAAAATTTCCAGTGAGCAAGAATAAATTTGATGCATTTGCTCTCCGAAGACGAGCAAGGGGGTACAGGGGGCTTTACCACTGGTTATTGTTAAATAAGTTTAAATACTTGGATTATTAATATAAAATTTCGATAATATATTGAAATGTTGAAATGATAATATACGATTTTTGCAACTGCTTATAACAAAGACTAAATAATTATAAATATTTTTTTTATCCAATCTGAATTAAAAAAAAAAAAAAAAAAAAAAGGGGGGACGTGATATATTGACTTGGGTTCCAAGAGGGCCGACTTCAAAATGTTTAAGAAGCACTGCTTTAGTGATGCAATTATAAATATCATTTGGTTATAAATTTTATATCTTGAATTTTAATGCACTGTCGGAAACTAATATATGTCGATAAAAAAAATATGGTGTGACAAGCACAGAACACAATTTCCAATTATCAAGGAAAGTTGTGTACTGTGAGACCAGCCGCACCAGATTTTTTATTTTATTTATTTATTTTAAGATCTTTCTCGGCATCTATGGCTAATTTGATCTCATTCCTATTTATTAAATAAGATATAGTTATTGTATAGTTTTATAATGAGATGTGATAATTATTATTTTTGTCTTGAGTGAAGTTTGTTTCTTCGAGATATTGCCACTCATCTTATAAAATAAATAAATAGGAAGATTAAGGAGGTCTAAAGAAGGTGTTTTCAAGAGAGAGAGAGAAGTGAGAACGCAGCAGACATAAACATTTTGAGACAAACAAGCCCCGATGCGCCCCAAATGGTGCCAACTCTCTTCTCGCCTTGCTCTTTTTTTTTTGTAACATGTTTCTGTGAATGTCTTTTTCTTTAATTTGTGGAAAAATATATTATTTCAAAGACAAAAAATTTCAACTGTTTTTTTTTTTTTTTATTCCAAATGTTAAGTGTTAAAACTCTTTTCAAATATTGTATTTCGTTCTTTGTGGGTAAGAGAGATATTCCTTCTTTTTTTTGTCTTAATGATTCAAATTCTGTGGTTCTTAATTTCTTTATTTGCTTTACGGGTTCCTCTACGTCAGCGTTTTACATGGGGGCGCGGACTAGTCTAAAAGGAATATTAGCCATAGCGAGCAATTTTCCAAATTATTGCTAAAGATTTATAAATTAAATAATAAAAATCTGGTGTGACTGGCGCACAGCACACAACTTTCTCTTACCTTCGGTAATCGAAAGTTGTGTACTGTGCTTGTCACACCAGATTTTTTGTGTCGACATATATTTAGTTCCCAACAGTACGGAACATTTGAATTCAGATGTAAAATTTATAAGTATGGGAAAATATTTATATTTTGTTACCATGGCAACCATTTCTACTATCTTTCCTATGAAATACAAGAGTAAAGTGGTCTTCAGAAGATTTCAATCGCAAAATGAAAATATACATTTTAAAGAGCATCTAAAAGCGAGCAATTTTCCAAATGATTACACACACACAATTTTTGAATTAAAAAAAAAATCGTTGGAGCAAATTTTGAGAAAATCGAAAAAAACTGAAAAAGTACATCAGTAAAGTACTAGTAATCTTTGGCCGATTTTGATTAAAAGCTTATTTTTCCGGTCCCGGGGGGTGTTTAACTTAAATATAAAATTTCAACCTCATAGCTCAATTCCTTCATGCTTAAAATTGAACACACACCCACACACACACACACCCACACACACACACACACAGACAGACCATGTCGCGAAAACCACTTTTTTGGATTCAGGGGACCTCAAAACGTGGAGATCCATCAAAATCTCGACATCGAATTTTTGACATGAATCCAATACTTTCTCTCTATATATATATTGCATATATACATAGGTAAGAGAAAGTAAAAAAGGACATAGGCCCCTAAATAAATACTTAAATTTAAAAAAACCCTAAATTTTATATACAAAATTTGAATCTATGTAAAATCCATTTATCGACGAAGAAGTTGATGAATTTGGATTTGGACAAATATTGCGAAAGAAAAATCGATTTATTAAAAGAGAACTGGATTTGTACGGGAAATTGATTAATCGATTTTAATCTAGAAGTTTACTGGTAGATCCTGCAGGTCTTATTCAGGAATAACAAATCAAATGATTGTTTTAAATTTTATTATTTATTGCTAAGGGACTGGATTCTGTACAGTAATTAACAGTTTCGGAGTTCAATTGTCTCCATCCTCAGGCTGTAACAAAGATTTTCAGAAAGTAAATAAATGGTACAGCCAGAGGATGGAGACAATTGAACTCCGAAACTGTTAATTACTGTACAGAATCCAGTCGCTTAGCAATAAATAATAAAATTTAAAACAATCATTTGTTTTGATATTCCTGAATAAGATCTGCAGGATCTACCAGTAAACTTCAAGATTAAAATAATTTAGTTATCTTGTGATATTTCATTATAACAAAAAAATTCAGACTGTATTTCTGGTTCAATTTTGGGTGAATCTTCATACAAAACTTTAAAAGTACTGCTGCCTTTCGCAACTTCATATTTATGCGCCTTTCGCAACTTCATATATATGCGAAACAGAATTTTCTGCATTAACTGAAATGAAATCGAAATATCTAGTTCGTTTAGTTGTAAAAAAAGAGCTTCGAGTAGCTATTTAGTCAATAACATCGAAATTTGATACTTTGCGCTAATAGACAAGCACATCCATCTCATTAAAAGGCAATAATAAAGTAGGCCTATTCTTTTTTTTTTTGTTTGGCTTAGTTTGTATTAATAAATTTTTTATCAATAAAAATTTTTGTATTTGTAGTTCTATTATTTTATAAAATGAGGAGGGGTAGGTGTCATACAAATAAATTTTAAAGGAGGCGTGGTAAAATAAAGTTAGGAAACCACTGCTCTAGGCTACCTTGCAACTTACATTGAAAAAAATCTGGTGTGACTGGCGCACAGCACACAACTTTCTCTTACCTTCGGTAATCGAAAGTTGTGTACTGTGCTTGTCACGCCAGATTTTTTGTGTCGACATATATTTAGTTCCCGACAGTACGAAACATTTGAATTCAGATGTAAAATTTATAAGTATGGGAAAATATTTATATTTTGTTACCATGGCAACCATTTCTCCTATCTTCCCTATGAAATACAAGAGTAAAGTGGTCTTCAGAAGATTTCAATCGCAAAATGAGAATATACATTTTAAAGAGCATCTAAAAAATAATTGATTTTTGAATTTTAAAAAAAATCGTTGGAGCAAATTTTGAGAAAATCGAAAAAAACTGAAAAAGTACATCAGTAAAGTACTAGTAATCTTTGGCCGATTTTGATTAAAAGCTTATTTTTCCGGTCCCGGGGGGTGTTTAAGTTAAATATAGAATTTCAACCTCGTAGCTCAATTCCTTCATGCTTAAAATTGAACACACACAGACAGACAGACAGACAGACAGACCATGTCGCTAAAACCACTTTTTTGGATTCAGGGGACCTCAAAACGTGAAGATCCATCAAAATTTCGACATCGAATTTTTGACATGAATCCAATACTTCTCTCTCTATATATATATTACATATATACATAGGTAAGAAGAAGTAAAAAAAACTAGTACAAAAATATTGATGCAAGAAAACAATAAAAAAAAATACATTAGTATGAGAAATTCTTAATTGGTACATAATTTACGCTTCAGATGAATATCATCATGAAAATAATGCCTTTCAAAAAATTTAATCTCATGAGATTGAATTTTTTTTTAATCGAAACCAAATTCTTTAAAATATTTGCATTCTTTTTGTTACTGCATGTTATTTTATCAAGTCTTGTTAAAATAACCCACCCACATCTTAAAATTTAAATTTTCTTGTTCCAGATCATAAATTTATCACAATAGGTGTTTATTTTTTTTTAGAAATAAGAATTTCTCTCTATCTTGGTTAAGCAGTCATCGTTTCTTACCGACTGTTTAGTCTAATTGAAAGGGATCCACCCTCATTTTTTTTACTCTCATTCCAACCCCAAAACACTCGCTTTCGAGAAAAAAGGCGAACTTAAACAAACTTTTTACATATAGTACTTTGACAACTTTTCCTTTCATCTTGCATTTAAGTAAAAATGATATTACAATTCATGTTTTATTATTATTATTTATACACCAGGTTAGTTATGCATTAGGTGAGTTTTTTTTTTTTTTTTATTTCATTTAAGATTCTTTTTCGTCATCAAATGACATTTAGACCCCGCCTCTATTCATTTCAATTGGATTGGTAGCCAATTCAATTGAAATAAATTTTTGTCGCATGAGACGGGATGCGAACTGTTGACCTTTAGTACCAGAAGTTAATGCTCTAGCCCTGATTAGAATAATGAAGTTCGATTTTTTCCCACAAAATTGCTGTTAAATTAGATGATATTGAATACAATTTATTATTTGGAGAGAAGTCTTTATTGATGTTAGAAATTAGGAAGGGAAAGTACAGGAGCAGCAAAAAACAAAGCATTTGGATGCCAAATGTCGAAGGAGACGTTTCGGACGAAATTTTATTTCTCCATCTTCCGTCCTTGGGAATTATTTAAAAGTTTATGAGGCAATTTTTTGTCTTTCTTCTTATATTGAAAAAAAAATTAAATTTTTTTTTAAATCAATGCTGTGTTTTTTTACCAAAAGTCAGACAGACTAAGAATATTACAGAATCTCTCATCTTACTTTTTAATATTCATTATTTATTAATGAATAATTTTAGTCCTTTATGTTATCATAGGACTATTTGCTCAGATTCAGGTCCTGAAAAAAAATTAAATTAGACGTGACTTTGATCAGATAATTATAAGATATTTAAGTTAATGTTATATTGATTAATATTTACAATACCTTTTATTATTCATTATTCAAAAAATTTAAGTTTTTCTTTCTTCAATCATTTTTGACTCTTACAAATTCACTAACCCAGACAACCTGGAATCTTGCAGTAATATTGCAGGAATCTTACATTGCAATGTTCAACCTTGCAGGGAAAGAAATATATTTTCATTTACTACAAAAAATAAAAAGTTAATGTAGTAGAGGAAAATATTTAAAAAAGTAAGGAAAGGACCGGAGAATAAAAGCCAGCATTTGATGGACCCTCTCACATCCATCAAAAGCTGGTTCCTGTCCTTTCCTTATACATCTGATCCAGCGAAAATCTTCCAATTGTAATTAAAAAAAATATTCGGCAAGACAGTTTTAAAAATTTTATATTACCTTTGTCTTGCTAGCAAAAATGATGGAAAATGAGAAATTCTATATATTCCATAAACCGGGAGTCTGAAGAAATCGTATCAGTGAGAGCAAACTTGATTTTTTGGATTACGAGCAAACGAGTGCGGGGGCTAACCTGTAAGAGATCCTACCTAATCTAACACAGAGAGTATTTGTAACCCCGTCTCTACCATCAGATCGGTGGAGCTCTCGGGTCCCTAGCCTCAAGGTTAGCAATTTCGAGTCTCCAGGCTATTCCTGGAGAAAAGGTAATCCTTCCCTGACTCGTTTTTCTCATAGAGCCAGGGCCGCAGACAGGGGGGGCAGGGGGGCTATATCCCCGGGGCCCGGGCCCTCCGAGGGGCCCGGGCACTTTGCCTCCCATCTTAAAATTCTAATAAAATATAATTTTCATGGTTAAAATTTCAATTAAAAAAAATCATTTTCTTGAACTTTTTTCCTCAACGGGCCCGGGCCCTTTAAGCTCAAATCTTAAAATTTCAACTAAAAAATCATTTTCTTGAAATTTTTTTCCTCAACGGGCCCGGGCCCTTTAAGCTCAAATCTTAAAATTTCAACTAAAAAATCATTTTCTTGAAATTTTTTCCTCAACGGGCCCGGGCCCTTTAAGCTCAAATCTTAAAATTTCAACTAAAAAATCATTTTCTTGAACTTTTTTCCTCAACGGGCCGGGCCCTTTAAGCTCAAATCTTAAAATTTCAACTAAAAAATCATTTTCTTGAAATTTTTTCCTCAACGGGCCCGGGCCCTTTAAGCTCAAATCTTAAAATTTCAATTAAAAAATCATTTCCTTGAAATTTTTTTCCTCAACGGGCCCGGGCCCTTTAAGCTCAAATCTTAAAATTTCAACTAAAAAATCATTTTCTTGAAATTTTTTCCTCAACGGGCCCGGGCCCTTTAAGCTCAAATCAAGTTTGATCTTTTTCACGACTCAGGATAGCTAAAAACGTAGATTTCAGTGGCTAATTTTCAAAAAATTTTCCATACCTCCATATTCTCCCGGAAATCCTCAGTCCGGATCTCGATAATTTATTGTAACTCTTTGTTTAGGAAATTTTGAAAATTTTTTAAATAACTTTATTTAAATAAATATTGTAAGCTATGTATAATTATTTCAAAAGTTGTGTCAAAAACTGTGTAAAAAATTGTTGGCATGAAAGCCACAATAGCCTTTTACATACTAAAAAAAGTTTTTTTTTTTTGGGGGGGGGCCCGTATTAGTAAGTAGCCCAGGGGCCCGTCAATTCTGTCTGCGGCCCTGCATAGAGCCACCTCAAACCCACCCCCAAAGATACAAAAACATATCAGACTCCGAGTGCGCCGACAAAAGACGTCTTTTCGCAAAACACGAGAACACTTGAGAACCTGGGCTTCGATCTTTCTATCAGAACTGGCCGCATCTCCTTATGAACCGTTCATGGAAGAATTCAACGAGAATATTTTCAATTTAGCTCTCTGTTGGAACCTAAATTAAAAAACAAATCAAGGAAACCTAACAAAAAACGAACTAGCTAAAGATTAAAAGGCACCTGGAGCTAATAACAACTACAACAACAACAACGAATATCCAACACAGGCCTAAAATGAAAGATATGCTGGTTGATTTCCCCACTATTAGCTTCACAGAAACTACAAGTTCAAAAAAAAAAAAAAAAAAAAAACCTTCGATGGCATGGTGCATCTCTCCATCCTCTATATTTAAATTGTTAAACTACAGTTAAGGTGGGAAAAAGAATTTTCTAAATTAAATATCGAAAAGTGAATAAAATTTATGTGTCTTGATGATATAGGTTTAAAATTAATCACCAAAATGTAGCCTTAGTGATATCCATTCTAATTATTTAATAATTGAATATAAAAAATATAAAAATGACAAATGTGCACTTTTTCTAACCACAAAATTTTTAAGCTCTATTTATTATATTTATTAATGAATATTTTTTAACTTTAGTTTTTTTTTAAGTTTAGTTTTAATAAATAACATCAAAAAAATAAATTTGTACTCACAAAATCACAAAAACTGGAGCTCCCCGCCGCAGCCCTGATGTCCATTGGACGGCTTCTCTGCCAAAACTAAATTCGATTCTTGCTTTGCACAGACTAAAGGCAGCAAAGATAAACGAGTCAGATGTTGCTTCAACTTGCAAAGCCTGTAAGAGAAAAATATAATAAATTGATTCGATGGCCAAAATATTAGTCAAGTGAATTTTTTTCTAATTTATTTATAAATAATTTTATTAATATTAAAAATTTTTTCCAATTTTATTATCTATAGAAAAAATCATTTATTCTAGATTGGATTTATATATTTGTATGTGTATTTGTGTGAGATTTGAGTATAAAATATTCACCTGGGATTGAAGTTCACACCACACATTCGATGCCTTCCTTCCTCCTTTGAAATCTCAAATTTTGACAGACACAAATCTGCAAAAGAGAACATTTATTAGAATCTCTCTTTCTCTCTTATCAAAGATAAAAAAAAAACGATTAAATATTTTCTATCATTTAAAAATATTAATGAATACGATAGATTGAAAGCGATGGATGGAGTTATGAAGCCCGAAATCAAATTTGTAAAATAGCAACTATGGTGGAAAAACCAGTGGTGGTTTTCTCTTCTATTTATTAATTTTAAATCGTTTAGAAATATTAAATTAAGAAATATTCTGTCAGGCGAATTTATAAACCCTCCCTCTTCCCCTATAAAAATTTCTGTCTCAAAATCTTGAAATAAAAATAATAGGGCAAAATAGTGTTCGTATACATGTATTTGGTTGGATGGGTGTATGTTTAATTAGTATATTTTGCCCCCGGGTGTGGCGTAGTAGGTAGCGTGCCTACCTCCTATACCAAACGTCGCGGGTTCGGACCCAGGCAGTCCGATGATTTTATTTAAGCCATTTGGATACCAGATGGCTTAAATAGAAATGCCTCAACCCACAATAGATATTTTCTCTACAACGGTTATCGTCAAAGTCTTAAATGGCCTAAGTTGCCGAAAAGACTGTGTGAATGTGTGTGTGAGTGTGAGTGTGAATGAGAAAAAAGTGTGAATGTTTTTTTATATAAAAAAAAAAAAAAAAAAAATTAGTATATTTTTTTTTATTATTTTCAATCTTTCATCAACCCCTGTAAAAATAAATAATAAATAAATTCACTTAACATTCTGTTTGAAATACATTTTTTTAGTAATTGAATATTTGATTATAGCTGTAGTATTGTATTCAGGATAATAAGGAATAATTCCCAAAGAAGAATGCAGCCAAAATTTATTTCATTCGATTTTAATAAAAAATACTAATCACTTGCTGACGTTGCGGTTCGGGTTTGAACCATCATCGGAGCTGTGATTTTGTCTTTATGTTTTTAAACAATACATTCAAACATTTTTTATTAAAATCGAATGAAATAAATTTTGGCTGCATTCTTCTTTGGGAATTATTCCTTATTATCCTGAATACATTTTTTTTAATACATGTATCTAAATTAATTAATTTTTTTAATAACATATACCATTCCTCCCCTACCCTTAGAAACATACATAATAATTAATTTAATATTCGAAACGTACGTTTTTAAAAGATAAATTTAATAAGAAAAATATTCATATTTTTAAATCAACTTTCTTCAATAAAAAAAAGAATATTATTTACCTTTAATAAGACGTTCAAAGGGGCTGGGCTGCCTGACGATCGGTCGGTTGGGGTGAGTTTTATAATTATTCACTTATAGATAAGGAGAGCATATAGCCTAAAAGCCAGGCGCTGCGACTCGGGGCCTGTCTAGCACTCGTCTGAAGGCCCTTTCTCTCTCTCTGTGCTCTCTATAGAAAAGAATCATAATAACACTTCCCATTTAAGTAAAAGAAAAAAAAATACTTTTTTACTCTAATCTAAACAAGGAAAAATATATCGACAGATGTTTTAAAATATTCAAAGTAATTTATAAAATATTTCCACTCTTAATCAAACCTACCCTTTAAATAAAATAAAATAATTTCTAACGTTACTTTAAAAAATTTTTTTTTGCTTCAATTGTGATTAGAATAAATTAAAAAAATCTGATGTGACTGGCGCACAGCACACAACTTTCTCTTACCTTCGGTAATCGAGAGTTGCTTGTCACACCAGATTTTTTGTGTCGACATATATTTAGTTTCCAACAGTACTGTACATTCAATTTTCAAGATGTAAAATTTATATGTGAAAATATATATATATATATTTTGTTACCATGGCAACCATTTCTCCTATCTTTACTATGAAGTATAAGAGTAAAGTGGCCTTCAGAAGATTTCAATGGCAAAATGAGTGTATACATTTCATAGAGAATCTAAAAAATAATTGATTTTTGAATTAAAAAAAAAATCGTTGGAGCAAATTTTGAGAAAATCGAAAAAAACTGAAAAAGTGAATCAGTAAAGTGCTAGTACTTTTTGGTCGATTTTGTTCAAAAGCTTCGTGTCACGTCCCATGGGGGTGCCTAACTTAAATATAAAATTTCAACTTCCTAGCTCTTTTCGTTCTTGAGATATTTTGTTCACAGACACGCAGACACACAGACAGACCATGTCGCGAAAATCACTTTTTTGAATTCAGTGGACCTTAAAACATGTATATCCATCAAAATCTCGACATCGAATTTTTGACATGAAACCAATACTTTCTCTCTATATACGTATACTAGACGCAAAGCCCCGCCTTCGGCGGGGCTTTCCGTCTAGCCGGGGCTGCGCCCCCTGGACCCCCCTGCTCGCCTTCGGCTTATATACATACCGGTACATACATTTTCCCTTTTCATTTTTATATATAGAGTTTATTTTAACGGTTAATTACACTAGTCGACAAAAATGAACTTTTTTTCTTTCACAAGAATGAAGATATGAAATTCTAGAAGTATATTTCACCCTGAATTCAGATATGTAGTTAGAATTTTTCCATCAGGCACAGTTTTAGAGATATAGAGCAAAATAGATTTTAGTCGAAAATGGGCTCTAAAACGGCTTTTATTTAGAATGTTCAAATTATTTTTAACGCTGCATCCCGTCAAATTATGCAGATAGTTAGAATACATATAAATTTTAAGTTTCATTCCAATCGGAGGTCATTTAGACGTGCCGCAAACGGCTTAAAGTTTCAAAAAATCGAAATTTCCAAGATTTTTTTTGCTTTGGTCACCCCTAATACAATTTTAGATACCCCTGAATGCAAAACACATATATGTACGATATTCTATAGTTCTTTGGCTTTCTAAAAATCATTCATTCATAAAAATCTGCTAATTATTAACGAAATTATTAACAAAAACGTCAGCAAAGAAAAAACACAAGTACACTCACTGGACGAAAAAAATGGACCTCTTGTTCTTTTAGAAGTATAAAGAAAGATATGAGATTCAAAAAATATTTTTTTTTAATAATATATAATAAAGTTAGGGCCCGTGACCCGATGCTCAGAGAGGATACATTAGCTTCTCGTGGATAGAGTTCGCTTTTTAATTCAATTGAAGTCCATTTTTTTCGACCAGTGAGTGTACTTGTGTTTTTTCTTTGCTGACGTTTTTGTTAATAATTTCGTTAATAATTAGCAGATTTTTATGAATGAATGATTTTTAGAAAGCCAAAGAACTATAGAATATCGTACATATATGTGTTTTGCATTCAGGGGTATCTAAAATTGTATTAGGGGTGACCAAAGCAAAAAAAATCTTGGAAATTTCGATTTTTTGAAACTTTAAGCCGTTTGCGGCACGTCTAAATGACCTCCGATTGGAATGAAACTTAAAATTTATATGTATTCTAACTATCTGCATAATTTGACGGGATGCAGCGTTAAAAATAATTTGAACATTCTAAATAAAAGCCGTTTTAGAGCCCATTTTCGACTAAAATCTATTTTGCTCTATATCTCTAAAACTGTGCCTGATGGAAAAATTCTAACTACATATCTGAATTCAGGGTGAAAAAATGCACTAGGTTCACTAATCAGATATCTTGTGAAAAAAACCTTGTCGACTAGTGTTATTCATGAACTTAAGATTTTTTGTGAATAATATCCTTTCCGGGACTCTCCCGGTACACAGACACGCCGATATTTTAGAATTCAAAATGTAAATAAATAAAAAAAAAATCGTAAACATGGGTAAATATTTATATTTTGTTACCATGGCAACTATTTCTCCTAATTTTTATTTTTTTCTCATTTTAACGGTTAATTACTCATTAACTTATTGTTATTTGTGAAACAAAACCTGTCCGGGACTCTCACAAACATACACAGAAAATTTCATCATAATTGGTTCAGTCGTTTAGGAGGAGTTCAGTCACATACACACGTACAGAAGAATTTTATATATAAAGAAAGAAAAGATTAAGAAAAAATTTGATCAGCCACCACAAGTTCAAATAAACAGTGGCGTAGCTAACTCTAAAAGGGCAAATTTCAAAAACCTGCCATTAATTTATATTTTGGCTACTTACTGTGTATATTAAAAGCTCCAAAACAGCAAAATTCGATGAGTTGATGCCAATAGATGATAACACACTTAAGCCAAAATATTTCCTTCATTTGTAAACTTATTATTAAATAAGTTTATGCTTTTATTTAACCAAAATGAAAACAAGAACGTCAAGGAAATACAAGTCATCTGAAAAATATAAAATTTTAATTAGTTTTGCTCATTTTATTTGAATAACTATTGTATATGAAATTTACTTATAATCCGAAAAACCGTAAGCTTTTTTTTTTGGGCCTCCTCCTCCCCTCATAGCCCACCAATCCTCACCAAAATGTATTTACCTAAAAAAAAGAAAAAAAATTAGTTTCCATATTTTGATTTCATTACTTAATGAAAATTTACTTACTTTTGCAGTAAAAATTAATTTTGAAGACTTCTTTTTTTGTGCACTTCACAATTCGTATTTATAAAATAAATAAAAAAGAAAAAAAAAAAAAAAAAATAGAAAAATTAATTTATTAAATAAAAAATGAGTTTGCGGTTGTAAGAAAAAATCCTGTTGGCATAACTCACCCTCTTCTTCCCAAGCCAGGCAAAAATTACCTTTGCTGCCGATGCTGCCTTTGCTGAAGTTCTCAAATTCTAAAAAAAAAAATTAAAAACAGATATTAAATTTATGAATTTGTATGTTTATGTAATTATGCTCAGTAGAAGCCTAAAATATTCACCTTCAGGAGGAGTTGACGGATTCCTTTTTCAATTCAGCTTATTCCAATTGCAGTGGTCAAATCTGCAAAAAGGATATCTTTAAGAATCTGTCTCACTAATCAAAAGGTAACAATGATGCCAAGATCAACATACCTGTTTCTAAAGTTGATTTTTCTTTAAAGGGCCTCCACATCTCCCCTTACAGCCCTCCCTATCCTCCAAAAGTGTTCTTGGGCAAATCATGATGTTTATGGCTACTTTAAGCCAGCTGATTATAGAGTTTGATTGATGCAAGATGATTTTTAAAGATTCATTAACATATTGATGATCAAAATTAGTAATGAATTTGCCCAATTCTCTTATTGCTATCAAGTTTACCAGAACGAAGCAATAAGTAGAGTCTATTCACAGAATCCAAATATTCATTTTTATTTTTAAATAAGTTCATTGATGTTGATTGATATTTGAATATCATTTTTCTTAATTATTTCACTTTAAATAATATGGCGACATGATATAGTGAAAATTGAGCGAATATTTTCTTATTTTGTTTGTTTATTCTTTTTGATGTGTCACCTAAAAAAAAAATTAATTTAAAAATTAATATCAAGAAATTAGCATGATTAAAAAAAAAATTAATATGCCTACTTAGGATTTGATATTTTATTTTATTTATCAAAATAAAAATATATTTATTTATTTGAGTTGACGTTTTAGATCCGATTTATCAGTCACTCTTTTCTTGTTATGCTTTTCTATTTATTTTAACTTGACATTTTCATGCCACCACGGCATTAAGAATGATGAGAAATAATATTTCTAAATTTTTATAATGATGCCCTTGACTAAAAAAAAAGAAAATAATATTTTTCTTATATCTTTGAGTAATTATTTTGAATGAATTTAATTAAATATTTACGTACTGAAGAATTCACTTGGTTGCATTCGAAGAACGCCGAAGTGCAGCCCCCACTCCCAACCACCCATCTGAAACAAAGGAGAAAATTATAAATATTAAATAAATATTATTATTAGTAGTAGTGGAATTTGAAAAAAATATTGAGAGAATTGAAAAATGAAATATATAATAGGTTAGTCTTATTGTCAATGATATTTCATTAATAATCAGCTGTTTTTTTTTTTTCAAATTCCTTTTATATATATTAAAAATTAGTTACCTTGAAGAAGTACTCGCAGAAACCCAAGTCTTCTGTCTTCTAAATCTAACCTACACCCAATCCCCTCTGTGGCTCAGTTGGCCACCTAACTCTTCAGTGGAGAGCCTCTTCTTTCTTGAGACGATCGCGAAACACGAACACTCCCGATAGACAGGTAAGTCTATATTTCAAAAAAGTTATCGATAACGGAACGGTGAAACGCGCCCACACCCAAGTAAAGTTGAAGAAGAAATGAAAATAGAAAAAACGGTGTTAGGATGCGAATCCCGGTAAGTACAAGACCGGAGTCAAGGACCTGAATGCCTCAGTAAGAGTATGGTGAGGGTCGGAATGTATAAAAAAGCTAAACAACACCTATCCTATCCAAAGAGGGCACACTCCGCCTCTAACCTACCCTCCACTAAAACATTCAGGCCAAGAATCCAGTGGACGACCGGTTTTCGATTGAAAGATTTAGATAATCTTTCTTGCAAAAAAACGCGTTAATAGAGAATCCTCTTTTTTCTCCTGAACATCAGTCAATTAGGGAATAGACATTCTTTTCTGGGAGTCCCTATCCTAATCACCTAACGTTGCAGTGCCCCAATCACTGCCGTCCTATTTGGGAACAATGGGGAAAGAATAACGACACCTATGCCAGTATAAGAACATCATTCCCCAATCGAAAAACATTCAGTTGATACTCAGAGGATCCTGAGGCCTACTCCCCCCCCCCCCCCCCTCAAAAAAAGAAAGCGTGAGCGCAGAAATGTTTTATCTCCCCCTAGATTCTATATAATGTAGTATATCTAACTTAAAGGATTATGTGTATTTAACATTTAAATTAAGCTGAAAAAGAAAAAAGATAGAAAGAGATGAAGAGATACCCCAATACACATATCCTTCCTATGACTGATAAACCTAAAAGCTAAACACTTTGTTTTGTCTCATGAAGATGATGTCCCACGGTGGATGTTTTAATTTGCATTCGTAATAGAATACAAATTTTACAAGAAAGCCTACTTACATACACACAATTTTGTTCCATTGTTATCCCACGATGTCTTCAATCGATGAATTGGGACTCTGAAAAAAATGGTTAAATTAGGGATCCTGGAATGAAGAAAGAAAATGTTAATACATCCTATTTTTATTTTTTAATCTATCTAAAATAAGTTATTGAAGTCGAATCAAAAGAAAAAGAAATTTTGAAAAAACCTAAATATATCTAGCTCTGCGCCCCGCTAATAAAAATTTACAAGCCTTAGTTGTACTGCAGGTGCTGGAAGCGCAGTTTGAGCCCTGAAGACAGGAGCAGCTAGCAGGTTCATGAGAAGTGAAGGCTGGTGATGACTCTTCTTACACTGTTTGCCACCTGAAAAATAAAAAAATAATATAATAAATAAATTTATTCTATATAAGGTATATTTTTCAAGAAAGTTAGGGTAGGGGGATGGTCTTAAGCTCCAGTGGTCATTGATCTTCAATAATATTTTATAAAGAAAAATTGTTTAATAATACTTTATAATAGGGAAATTGAATTAATTAAAAAAAATCTTTGACTATCTATTTTCTTTATATAATTATTGCCTAATGTAATGTAAATGTATAGAGTGTTACATAAATAAAGTACTAAATTTTTAAATTATCAATTCAGTATTCTTTCAAACCTAAATGTATAGGCATCAAATTGGGATGACTTAACTTGTTGAAATTGTAAAGAAAAATTTTAATTCCTAACAATAAAATTTAATAAAAAAATTCTATCATATATTGATTTGAATTGAATTGCATTGAACTGTCTTTAATTGATGATTGAAAGAAATTTATTGGAAAGATTTTCTATATAAGAATCTATTTATACTGATAAAAATTAAAAAAAAAAAAATTATCTGATATTTGATTTAAATAAAATATGAATGAATTATGGTCTATATAAATAATTGCCAACCGGGGGGGGGGGGGGCAAAAGCGGATCCAGAGGTGTGTCTCGGGGGGGGGGGGGGGTAATCTGGTGTGGCTCGTCCCAAAGCACATTATTTTTTCATAATTTTGGTAATTTAAAGGCACATTCTGTACTTGATTGGCAGAATATAAATACAAATCAAATTTTTAAGTATTAATTTTTAAAAATTTACATTAAAAATAAATTTTTTGGCGAAAAAAAGGTATTTTTTTCAAGTCTCGGGGGGGGGGGGGGGTAATTACTCCCTTTACCCCCCCCCCCCCCTTGTATCCGCCCTTGGGGGGGGGAGCCAACACATTGTTATTATTCGGGTAATCGTAGTTTTTTTTTTTTTTTCTAATAAAGTTTTTATTATTATTATTTTTTTTTTAACCTCTATTAAAAAAATCTGGTGTGACTGACGCACAGCACACAACTTTCTCTTACCTTCGGTAATCGAAAGTTGTGTTCTGTGCTTGTCACACCAGATTTTTTGTGTCGACATGTATTTAGTTTCCGACAGTACGGTACATTCGATTTTCAAGATGTAAAATTTATAAGTATGGGAAAATATTTATATTTTGTTACCATGGCAACCATTTCTCCTATCTTTTCTATGGAGTACAAGAGTAAAGTGGTCTTCAGAAGATTTCAATCACAAAATGAGAATATACATTTTAAAGAGAATCTAAAAAATAATTAATTTTTGAATTTAAAAAAAAATCGTTGGAGCAAATTTAGAGAAAATCGAAAAAAACTGAAAAAGTGCATCAGTAAAGTACTAGTACTCTTTGGCCAGTTTTGTTCAAAAGCTTCGTGTCACGTCCCATGGGCGTTCCTAACTTAAATAAAAAATTTCAACCTCCTAGCTCTTTTCGTTCTTGAGATATTTTGTTCACAGACACACACACAGACAGACACACACACAGACAGACCATGTCGCGAAAGCCACTTTTTTGGATTCAGGGGACCTCAAAACGTGAAGATCCATCAAAATCTCGACATCGAATTTTTGACATGAATCCAATACTTTCTCTCTCTATATATATTAACATATATATAGAGGTAAGAGAAAGTAAAATTTATAAACAGAAAAATATTTATAATATGTTACCATGGAAACCATTCCCCCTATCTTTGCTATGAAGTACAAGAGTAAAGTAGCCCTCGGGGCTTGGTGTAGAGGTTAGCGTTCTAACCTCGTATACCAAAAGTCGCGGGTTCAGACCCCAGGCAGTCTGATGATTTTATTTGAGCCATTTTGGATACCAAATGGCTTAAATAAGAATGCCTGGACCCCCAATAGATATATTAAAAATACGAGTATCGTTTAAAGTCTTAAATGGCCTAAGTTGCCGAAAATACTGTGCGTATGTGTGTGTGAATGAGAAAAAGTGTGAGTGTTTAAAAAAAAAAGAGTAAAGTAGTACAGTGGTTTTCAAACAATTTTGAGAGCAAAATGAGAATATACATTTTAAAGAGCATCTAAAAAAATATTGATTTGTGAATTTTAATCAAAATCGTTGGAGAAAATTTTGAGAAAATCGTAAAAAACTGAAAAAGTACATTAGTAAAGTACTAGTAGTTTTTGGCCGATTTTGATCAAAATCTCATTTTCACGCCTCAGGGGGGTGACCAACTTAAATATAAAATTTCAACCTCCTAGCTCAATTCCTTCATGCTTTAATTTGAACACAGACACACACACAAACAAACAGACCATGTACGAAAACCACTTTTTTTTTGGATTCAGGGGACCTCAAAACGTGAAGATCCATCAAAATCTCGACATCGAATTTTTGACTTGAAATCAATACTTTTTCTCTCTATATATATACATATATATGTAAGAGAAAGTAAAAATCTGGTGTGACTGGCGCACAGCACACAACTTTCTCTTACCCTTCGGTAAGAGAAAGTTGTGCACCATGCTGGTCACACCAGATTTTTTGTGTCGAGATATATTTAGTTTCCGATAGCACCTTAGTTTCAAACTTGCATTTTAAATGTTGACTGCTTCAAATAAACTATGGTTATTTTTCAAAATTTTAATCTCATATTTGGACATTTTATACACAATATGGAATCGTAAATAAATACAAAATTTCATAAGAATTGGAAAAAAAAAATTTTAAATGCCTAAAAAGTTCTAAAGGGGACCCCCTTTTGAATCGAAATTAACACATACAAATCCCTATAGGAAATTAACATTGTTCCTATGCGAAGATAAGGTGGAAAGGGAATTTAAAAAGAGTAGAGAGAGACGATAATGTTTGCAAGTGAGAGAGAGACATATATGTTTTCTTTGAAACAATTAAAGACACAAATAAATTTAAAAAAAATGGGAATTTAAATAATAATTGATTTTTAATCTAATAAAAATCTGGTGTGACTGTCGCACAGCACACAACTTTCTCTTACCTTCGGTAATCGAAAGTTGTGTTCTGTGCTTGTCACACCAGATTTTTTGTGTCGACATATATTTAGTTTCCGCCAATATATTAGAATTAAAGATGTCAAATTTATAAACATGGGAAAATATTTATATTTTGTTACCATGGCAACCATTTCTCCTATCTTCTCTATGAAGCACAAGAGTAAAGTGTGCTTCAAACAATTTTGAGAGCAAAACGAGAATATACATTTGAAAGAGCATCTAAAAAATAATTGATTTTTGAATTTTAATCAAAATCGTTAGAGCGAATTTTGAGAAAATCGAAAAAAACTGAAAAAAGTACATCAGTAAAGTACTAGTACTCTTAGGCCGATTTTGATTAAAAGCTTATTTTTCCGGTCCCGGGGGTGTTTAACTTAAATATAAAATTTCAACCTCGTAGCTCAATTCCTTCATGCTTAAAATTGAACACACACAGACACACACACACACACACAGACACACACACAGACAGACCATGTCGCGAAAATCACTTTTTTGGATTCAGGGGACCTCAAAACGTATATATCCATCAAAATCTCGACATCGAATTTTTGACATGAAACCAATACTTTCTCTCTATATATATATATTACATATATACATAGGTAAGAGAAAGTAAAAAGAAAAAAGATTTAAATTCGGTTACCATGGCAACCATTTCTATCTTTCCTATGAAGAACAAGAGTAAAGTGGTCTTCAGAAGATTTCAACGGCAAAATGAGAATATACATTTTAAAGAGCATCTAAAAAATAGTTCATTTATGAATTTTAAAAAAAATCCTTGGAGGGAATTTTGAGAAAATCGAAAAAAACTGAAAAAGTACATCAGTAAAGTACTAGTACTTTTTGGCCGATTTTGTTCAAAAGCTTATTTTGAGATTCTTCAAAGGTACCTAAGTTAAATATAAAATTTCAATCCGCTAGCTCAACTCCTTCATGCTAAAAATCTGTCCACACATACAGACGCACGCACGCACGCACGCACACACACACACACACACACACACACACACACACACACACACACACACACACACAGACCAATTTGCGGGACCCACTTTTTTTGGACTCAGGGGACCTCAAAACATGTATATCCATCAAAATCTCGACATCGAATTTTTGACATGATCGCAATACTTTCTCTCTCTATATATTTCATATATAGGGTACGAGAAAGTAAAAAATAAGTGTGGAAGCGAAGAAATTTTTTTTCGGGGAGGTGTAATAAAATTAAGTTTGGAAACTGCTTGTCTAATATTTGGACCCTGTTATGCAATAGTGGGTCAAGCGTCAAAAAATTAAAAATTGAGTTAAGCACGGAATTTCAAATGCTATAATAGTATTTTTTGCTTTCTCTTACCTATGTATATATGTAATATATATGAGAGAGAGAAAGTATTGGTTTCATGTCAAAAATTCGATGTCGAGATTTTTATGGATCTTCACGTTTTGAGGCCCCCTGAATCCAAAAAAGTGGTTTTCGCGACATGGTCTGTCTGTGGGTGGGTGGATGTGTGTGTGGGTGGGTGGGTGTGTGTGTGTTCAATTTTAAGCATGAAGGAATTGAGCTAGGAGGTTGAAATTTTATATATAAGTTAAACAC
>JAKCPI010010394.1:0-12961 GCA_023213315.1 Euborellia annulipes
CAGGGGCGCCGGAACGAATTTGAATCGGGGGCAACCTCTTCCTATATGGAGATGATATGATTGCCCTCGGGGCTTGGTGTAGGGGTTAGAGTGCTAACCTCGTATACCGAACGTCGCGGGTTCGGACTAGGCAGTCCGATGATTTTTATTTAAGGCATTTGGATACCAAATGGCTTAAGTGAAAATGCCTGGACCCCAAATAATATATATTCATAACCCGAGTCAAAAAATTGTCCTTGTCAAAACCTCCTGTCGTAAATTTAAGCCCTGATCACAGCCTGGTATTCCATTGTGTTTCTCGACCTTCTCTGGGCCTGAATACGCACGAAGCAGGCCAAAAGCAGTCTAAATTTTTAACCCTGGACTCGTCCTCCCGTTGCCCTTTTTTGAGCCTCCCTCATCCTTGCCTAAACCTGCCCTTTTGTCATATTTATTCTATTGTTATTATGATTGATTTATAGATAGGGAAGCAAATAAATTGGAATAAAAATGCAAATTGGAAAAAAAACATTAAATTATTTCGGTTTTTTTTAATTATTTATTTATTTATCATTTTTATTTATAGATGAATATTTAGAAAAATTATAAAATATATAACTATACACAACACATTTATAAATTTATTTTTAAAACATTTTTTAAAGAAAAAAAAAATATACACTATACTATTTGATTTTTTAACGCAGCCAAAATTTTTTCTTTAAAAATATATTTCAACAGCTGCCGTTTCGGCTTTGGTTAAAGCCATCCTCGGAGCTGCTGTTGGTCTTCATATATGTATATGTATGCTGCTTTTTTAAAGAAAAAATTTTGGTAAGATTTAAACTTTCGACCGTTGGTTCTCGTTGAAACATTTTGTTAATTAAAATTAAATATACAAATTAAACACTAGGTTATTTGTTTCAAAGGTTTTATTAATTAAAAATTAACACTTGATACGTATTTCGACAATTTAGAGGTATTAGAATGTAATCACTTCTGATTATGACAAGAAATTGTCGAAATACGTATCAAGTGTTAATTTTTAATTAATAAAACCTTTGAAACAAATAACCTAGTGTTTAATTTGTATATTTAATTTTAAAAATTTTGGCTGCGTTTTCTTCCACCTTTAATTCCTGATATAATATAATGCACTGAGGGTGGATTGTGTTAGGCATTCCGAAATATTTGCCGATAAATTACACTGTGCTACAAGAAAAAAAGCCCCGGGAAAATTCCTTCAGATTCTTAAGTAAAATGACCTCCTGAATCCAAATATGACCTCCGTTTTCCCTCACCACGTACCGTTTTCGAAGGAGAGCCCCCCTACTTATTTCCACCCCTTTTCGTTAATTATAGGGCCACGAAACAAATTTGGAGGGATGAAAAGGAATATTTTAGCGTTAACATTTCTTCAGAAGGTCTAGAAAAGTGAAAAGTTAAAAAACATTAACATTTGGTTCAAAGGGGGGATGTGGGGGAGGATTTTGTCCCTTAAAATACAAAAAAATCATTAAAAATGTTCGATTTTTTTTTTATTTTTTCACAATTTTTTTACTAATTTTCTACATATTCCAGCGGACAGACCACAAAAAAATATATAGGATAAAGCCGGTGGGGTGTGAGCGATTCCGAAGCCCTTGCAAGAAGATGGAAGATTCACAGCTCAGTTGGTCAAATTGGCAAATATGAGGCTCTAACTTTTTTTTTTTGGGCTGAACTTTACAAATTTAATGTTATATATACGGATTCTTCTATGTCCTTCAATATCGCCATATTTTATCTAAAGGGGTAGAAATTATTTCTTGTCAATGTTTGAAAAAAATTCTTCTTGCAAGGGCTTCGGAATCGCTCACACCCCACGCGCTTTATCCTAAATATTTTTTTATAGTTGAGGGATGTTTAAGGAAGGGTGAGGTTGGTTTGTCCGCCTGAATATGTAGAAAATCTGTGAAAAAATTGTGAAAAATCTGAAAAAATCGATCATTTTTAAAGATGTTTTTGCATTTTAAGGGACAAATTCCTCCCCCACATCCCCCCTTGGATCCAAATGTTAATGTTTTTTAACTTTTTACTTCTCTAGACCTTCTGAAGAAATGTTAAGGCTAAAATATTCCTTTTTATCCCTCCAAATTTTTTTTGTGGCCTTATAATTAACGAAAAGGGGTGGAAATAAGTAGGGGGCTCTCCCCCGAAAACGGTACGTGGTGGGGGAAAACTGAGGTCATATTTGGATTCAGGAGGTCATTTTACTTAAGAATCTGAAGGGATTTTCTCGGGGCTAAAAAAAAGTTTCATTTTGTAGGACAGTGTTATTTTAACCAGGAAAGGAGCCGCTGGTTTTGCTTTCTCTCCATAACCTTAATTTAAGCGTCCCTGCAAACTTTTATCCTAGAAATTTAAATTTGTGGATAAATAGACTGCCTTTGGGACAGAAATCATTCCATTGTCGGCGTAGGATGGACATTCCTCTTCTCCGGTATAAGGGCTGTCAGATGGTTGGTGATAATTCTCCTTGGCGTCTCGACTATAGGGAACTGCCGACTGAATATTATTTGATGGCAAGTCCCGGCTATTTTTCTTTTCACCAGGCAGGTTTGTTTTATCCAATTTAAGTGGTCGTTTTATGTATTTCCTGTTGGAGCATATTTTATTTATTGTGGCAGTCAATTCCTGCTCTTTTATTGGAATTTGCATGTTCATCAATAGATCTGAAAATTAGATTAATAATACATGAATTAAATATTTAATTATATGGATGCATTATTTAAAGTTTTGAGATAAAATTTTTTTTATGTGGAGGTTTCATACAGCTAACGCATTCGATGGCAATGATCTGATCTACTAGACACAGGTTTGGGGTTAAGAGAAAATAAAAAAATAAAGGCCCAAAAGGGGGCTGAAGCATACATACCATATATTGCGCAACGTAGGTCATGGTGGATGCCAATTGTCTTGCGCGTTCCTTTGGCCGACATATATTTTAAATTCTTGTTTCCATAAATTTCTATAAGAATTTCAATGACTATTTTCGACCATACTTCCTTTGGATGCCGCGCAAGAATTTGATAGAATCTGCTTTTTTTAATAAAACAATTCCAGTTAGGTGCGATTTTAACCTAAAATATAATATTTTGATAATTCAAGCAGCGACACTATGTGTTACATTTCATCGAAATTTAAATTTATTATTATCTTAATACCTTATCTGGTGTATATATAAATAAATCTTTTTCTATTTGCTCTATCTCATCTTTGCATCCTGCAGCTTTTTGTATGTTATATGATTCTACCATAGAATCTAAAATTCTTTTTTGAAACGCGATTTGAGCCTCCTTTACTGTTATAGAAAAAAAACAACTAATTAAGGGGTTCGGTAGGATTATTAAAATTAAGAGCAGAAACTTAAGTTTCTTCTTCTAAAATTCTTGCTAATTAGCAAGAATTTTTTTTTTATAAATATCGTCAAAAAAGTCTAAAATACGACCACCAAAAAAAAAATATATATGGGGCATTCCACGCCAACTCGACCACTTTTGAACCCGACCATTTTTGATTTGGCTGAAACTTTGTCATCTTTTTGTACCCTATTGAAAACGTGTCTGAGAATTTTTTCAGATTTTACGACCCAGCCAAAAAAAAGTTATAGCATTTTCAAAAAACATCGATTTTTTTTTTAAATAACCGTAAAACTGTCAAAAATTAACTTATCGGGACGTTTTTTTTTTTTTGAAATTTTTGTCTTTAAATGTACTTTTCAGAAAAAAATATGACAAAATTTTACAGATTCATCTTGAACGTTTTTTTTGACATTTTCGGAAAAAAACAAAAATTTCGGGATGAATGACACTTTTTTTTTTATAAAAAACTTTGATTTTTTCTACAAATGATCTGAAAATTTCAGAGTGGGATTATTTCGCGTTCTATTTTTTTTTTTATTTTTGAAAAAAAAATTTTTTTTTCTCCGCTTATTTATCATGATGGTGCTCTTAAATTGGGGATTGACTGAGATTCTAGAAAATTGAAGAAAAATAATAATAATAAGAGGTGATGAAAATCGAGAAAATTCCATTTATCCTGAAAAAATTAGAAATTAGTTGTGCATTCAACTACTGAAGTATTTGAAGCGTCAAGTAAAAGCTTAGAAATATGGGCGTAACTAGGGGGGTGCCGGGGGGGCCTGCCCCCTCCAGAAAGCTCCTTGCCCCAAGAAAAATTAAAGGGGGGCCATGGGACCAGCCATCTTCCGGTGGGCCTGGAAAGCCCCATATTTTCTCAATTTTTCTTGGGGCAAGGAGCTTTCTGGAGGGGGGCAGGCCCCCCTGGCACCCCCCTAGTTACGCCCATGTTTCTAAGCTTTTACTTGACGCTTCAAATACTTCAGTAGTTGAATACACAACTAATTTCTAATTTTTTCAGGGTAAATGGAATTTTCTCGATTTTCATCACCCCTAACTATTATTATTATTATTTTTCTTCAATTTTCTAGAATCTCAGTCAATCCACAATTTAAGAGCACCATCATGATAAATAAGCGGAGAAAAAAAATTTTTTTTTTTCAAAAATAAAAAAAAAAATAGAACGCGAAATAATCCCACTCTGAAATTTTCAGATCATTTGTAGAAAAAATCAAAGTTTTTTATAAAAAAAAAAGTGTCATTCATCCCGAAATTTTTGTTTTTTTCCGAAAATGTCAAAAAAAAAACGTTCAAGATGAATCTGTAAAATTTTGTCATATTTTTTTCTGAAAACTACATTTAAAGACAAAAATTTCAAAAAAAAAAAACGTCCCGATAAGTTAATTTTTGACAGTTTTACGGTTATTTAAAAAAAAAATCGATGTTTTTTGAAAATGCTATAACTTTTTTTTGGCTGGGTCGAAAAATCTGAAAAGATTCTCAGACACGTTTTCAATAGGGTACAAAAAGATGACAAAGTTTCAGCCAAATCAAAAATGGTCGGGTTCAAAAGTGGTCGAGTTGGCGTGCAATGCCCCATATATATGTTTGAAGCTCATTAACCCCGAAGCCCACTAAAATTTTTTTGTATTAATTTGATTTGAAAATAATTAAATAACCAATTAAATACTAATATTTATTCAAAAGTACAAAACAATTAAAAATTAATGTGGATATTTCCTTTTCTATTTTAAAATTGTCTGATTCTGAATTTCCTAATAGTTTATGCAAAACTTTTGAGAGCAGTTTGTATAAAATACAGTATATCGCAACACTTACTTTCCATTTTCGGTCTACCGGGAGTCTGGTGTTTGATAATTTCTATATCGCGTCTAAAATATTCCCTTCATGGTCCAAATGTAAAGACTGCAGCAATTTTTTATTGGCTAAAAAAAAAATTATATTAGGTCTACAGATTATATATATAAATCATATATTATACATTGTGGCCACCAAATTTTATGGATAAGGGGCCAAGGATATTATAAAATCATATCGGAACACTTACCATCCATTTTAACAATTTTTGCGTCAAAATATTTAGATAGGTTTTTGGTTTTGTCATTCCATAATAATTTGGTGACAGCACCCACCTTTTTACCCGATGTGGGAATTTTAGATGCATCGATTACATCTGATTGTTTGCTTTCAATCCAAAATATCAAAGCATATTTGTTCGGCATAATTGGATTCAGTTTACAAATTTCGTGTTACAAATAAGCTAGAAAAAAGGGGAAAAAAATTTTGATGTTGAATATAATTCATAGACATTAATTAATGTACCAATATTAAATTATTTACAATTTTGCACGATTTGAGCACACAAATTATTTGTAAAAGTCGGAAATGTCTTTTGAAATTTTAAAATAATTCAATTCGAACAGAATTTGACCGTCTGTATATGTCGGTCTACGTTTATCACAGGGAATCATTCAGTTTTTTCCAAGTTTATTCCCTGATTCAGCCGAGAGATATACTAGTCTAGCCAACCCTAGGAAAAAAAAAATGGTTTGTCGATAATTTTTTTGAGTTTTTTTTTTCATTATTATTTGTTTTTTTTTTTCTAAAATAAGTTTGGTTTTGTTTTATTGAAATATAAAAATTATTTTTATAATTAGAATCCGTTTCTACATTTTTTGGCCAGTTTTAGGTTGGTATATAGCCGCCGCCAGATTTAAAAAAATAAATTTCCTCTCCACTAATAATGTATTTCACCAAAATAATAGCTGGCAATAAAACCGCCAACAAGAGAAACATTTTTCATTTATTTATTTCAAATTTAATAATTAAAAAATTTAAAAAAAAAATACCTGAGTGAATCAAATTTGTTTTTGTTTTTCGCGAGGAATTTGTTTCTCGCAGCTATTTTCACCCCATACTAACACCATTTATTATTCCAACGTGTGAAGGCCATGAATAATACTACTACTACTACTACCATTTATTATTATTATATTATCCCCTGATCTGATTTATCTGATTATTAATTTATTCGAAGCTGAGTCGGCGATTTAACTATCGGCATCCTAAAAATCCTATAAATCCAAAAAAAATGCGTAAACGATTTGACAACTTAACAAGAAACGCCCAATTAAGATATCTCGGCGGAATTTTCAAGACGGGAGAACATCAAGATGGTCGAACAAGGCAAGCGATAATTTCTTTTCTTTATAATTAATATTATTTCGTTATTAACTTTATTTTTCAATCATATCAACTACTATATTTTATTTTATAATATAATAATTTTTTTGAAATTTAAATTTTAAATTTGTAATAATAAATAATTTAAAATATTTATAATTGAAAATTTTTCTCAAAATAAAATATTAATAATTTTAATGAATTTAATAGAAAAGAAATATACTGTATTAAATTTTAAAATCTAGCTAAATTTTTGTCTCCAATATACACGTACCATTAGATTTACCAAACTTTTGAAGGTCTTACTCCTATTTTAAGTATTTTTATATATATAATCAGTATAATCGAATCGATCAGTGGTTCCCAACCTTTAGTAGCCTATCGCCTCCTTTCTGGAGATTACCTCATATAAAAACAACCAAAGTGTTGTACTGTACATAGACAAATTCCAATGGTTCAAATACAAAACATGATTTTTATATTTTTAATATAAAAGTACTTTATTTCAAAGTTAAATATAAATTTAGTTCCTCAGATAACTTTTCAAAGTAAATAAATACAACAGCTGCAGATATAGCGACCAAAACGTTGGCATTTTTTATTTAAATTGTACTATTAATATAAATTACTAACTCAAACAAACCAGAATCAAGGGCAAAAGTATTTGTAAAAAAATACTCTAGAAGTAGAAGGCAAAATTATTATTATTTATCTCTACCAAAATCTTTTAAAAATCTAAAAAACTAATTTTATGAAGAAAAAAAAAACACAAATGGATTTTTTTTCCGGTCAGTCTTTATTTAATGAAAACAAAAGTGACATTTCGATTGTAGATTTGAATTATCTTCAGACTATTTTATTTTTATCACAATTTATTGTCCTCTTTTCTGAAAATAGTAGATTCTTCTCATCGCCCTCAACCATTTATTTATTTATTTATTGCCCCCCTGATAATCGAAAACCCCCACCTAGGGACGATCGTCCCCAGGTTGGGAACCACTGGGTTGGACAATATTTAGCTGGCCGGCCAATAACTCAAAGTTCATCGGTTTCCCCTAAATTCGACTTTTAATAACCTCATTCCTCCAATCATTTTACTGATGCAATAAATGTTTCTTATAGGCATGGTGGCGACGAAGATACTCTCGATCATTATCAATCCCTCGGTAAAAGTGATCATAGCTCCAACCGAAACCCTAGCAGAAATGGTGAAGAAGATATGATATTCAATGACGAAGAAGAAAATGCTGCTGGCGCATATGAGAATGAAGTCTTTTATCCTGATGACAGTAATGCCAGAGAACATTTGGATGCAAATGAAGATGAACCGGTCTCTGAAGCTAGTTATATTAGTTCTGACGAAAATAATCGGGATTACGTGGGCGAAAATGACCCCGATGACTCTGTTGAAGATAACGACGATATTTTTAATAATCGCCCGCTTTACACTGGTGCGCCAATTACAATCCATGAGAGTTTAATATTAATATTAAGCTTAGCACTCACCCACAATCTTACTAACACTTGTATACAAGATCTTTTGACAGTTATCAATCTGCACTGTTTACAACAAGGATTAACAAAAACAACTTTATACCATTTTCAGAAATACTTCTCCACTGAGAATAGTTCGCCTGTAAAATGTTATTACTGTAGCATATGCCTTCAGCTATTAGAAAATGCTAATTCAAATTGCGGGAATTGCAGGAACTCTGAGGTGCATAACTTCATCAAAATATCAATAGTGGGACAATTGGAACAAATATTAAACCGTAAAAATGTTATGAGGCTGTTGAACCGGAGATTTAATCGACCAGTAGTTAATGGAGACATTATCGCAGATATATATGATGGAAGGTTGTATCAGGAGCAAATTAATAATGGATTTTTATCAAACCCAAACAATATTTCGTTTACTTGGTTCACCGACGGCGTACCAGTATTTAAATCCTCGAAGAAAAGTGTTTGGCCATTTTATTTACGTATAAATGAATTGACATATGAAGAAAGAATTAAGAAAGAAAACACAATTCTCGCTGGATTGTGGTTTGGAACTGAGAAACCATCACCAAATCTTTTCGTCAAATCATTTTACGATGAATTTGAATCACTTAAGCATACTGGCATACATATTAATAATCCAGATGCTGGTAGAATTCACATAAAGGCTATTCTCCTATGTGGAACCTGTGATTTGCCAGCAAAGAGTTTATTCCTTAACCTCACCCAATTCAATGGGAAATTCGGTTGCCCAACATGCGAAACTGAAGCTGTAAAAACTGAAATACCTTCTGGGGAAAACAATTCTGGTTTATAAGTACGCGAAAAATTGGGTCACCCGAACACTAAACCAAACAAAAATTTATGCAGAGAGGGCAGTTGCATTACGGAGATCACAAATAAGTGCGGGAAGTAAAAAAGGGGTAAATGGTGTAAAAGGACCGTCTGCGCTGAACCTGATAATGCCCGATTACATCAAAGGTACAAGACTTTTTTTTTTTATTTTATATATTTTCGGCTGTTGACTGCAGCCTTTCAGCCCTACATATTTTTTTAACAATTTTTTTTATACATGTTTTTTTTTTTTAGGCACAGGACTCGATTCTATGCATTTGGTATACGAAGGGGTTGCCAAAAAATTATTATTTTTATGGTTTGATTCCTCGTTAAGTGGAAAACCTTTTTCACTCAGGCCTGTAATGGGAGTGATTGACAATCTATTGTTAAATATCAAACCACCAAAATTTATTCACCGAATGCCCAGTAGTATAAAATTATATTCAAATTGGAAAGCATCTGAATTAAAAACATGGTTACTATATTATTCACCACCTGTGTTATATCGCATAATGAGACCAGATTTATTCAATCACTACATGCTTTTAGTAACAGCAATTGCTATATTAAATGGCGATGCCATCTCAGGTAAAGAAATAGAACTTTCTAGGCGACTTTTACATGAATTTGTAAAAAAATTCGAAACATTTTATGGTTTGAGGTACTGCAGCATTAATATTCATTTACTTCTTCACCTGCCAGACGATGTAGAAATATTCGGACCATTATGGGTCAATTCCTGCTTTTCTTTCGAAAATATAAATGGAAATCTCATAAAAAATGTCCATGGAACGAGTAATTTAGATTCTCAAATTGTTAAATCTCACTTGCAACTTTTGTGTTTTGCGTCTAGAATGACAAATGTCAGAGATGAACACATAAAAAACTTTATTTCCTACAGGAAGCAGCATGTAAAAATAACTGAATCATTTAACGGGTGTCACAGCATTGGCTCATATAGACAAATGAATAAAATACCAGCTTTGTTACAGGGAGCATTACAGTTGAATGATTACAGAGTAATAAGACGTTACTTTCGCCTATTGAAAGGCCGTTTACTTTTTGTAGCTGAGTTTTATCAAAGGGCGTTACAAACAAATTCAGCTTTTGCCACTTACAGGTTCAATAATAATAAATATTTAGGTAAAATATTATATTTTATTAAATTAAGCAATTGCAGATGTCGCGAAGATAAATGCTTGTGTGATGGAGTTCACAAAGTTGTATTAAACACTATTAAGATTTTAGGTAATTTGGCTGTCGATAATCCACCAAACGTTGTGCTTCGACATATATATAAATGTGAAATCATGAATAATGATATTATTGTGATCCCAGTCGAAAATTTGATTACACCTTGTTTTTCAATTAATAATGACAACTATTTATATGTAGCTGAACCAGTAAATAAATGCGAAATCGAATAAAATGGCTTTTGTTTATTTTTTTCATTTATTTGAAACCTACTTTTTCAACTTGAGAACCTTTCATACGGTACAGTGAGGGACAATATTAAGTCCCACCCAGGTGTTTTCTTCTACTTGTGATTATTACATTGTTTAAAAAAAAAAATTATATATTACTTTCTCTTACCCTATATGGACGCTGTTATGCAATGGTGTGCCAAAGACCAAACATCGAGTTTTGAGAAAATCAACATTAAAGTTTTTTGTTTTCATTGGATTATATATAATTTTTCTTGTCAATTGAGCAGGTAACATTAAATATAAATTTTTTTAGGACATATTTCATAAAAAAAACTATTAATTAAAGCATTTGAAACAATCTCTATATATAAAGAGAGAACTGACTGACTGACTGATTGATTGGCTGACTGACTGACTTACAATCATCGCACAGCCTAAACTGTAAGGCCTAGAAAGTTGAAATTTGGCATGTAGATTACTTTTATTGCGTAGGCGTCATTCAAGAAGCCATTTTTCTAAATTCCAATTTTAAGGGCCCCAAATGGTCATTTATGTGTGAAATTTTGACTTTACAATAATTTCTAAACCAAAAAAGATATCAATTTGGTTTCTTCGCTAAAACCTTCTTTAGATAAAAATCTAAATTGGGTGTTTCAGGGTTTTTTGAAATTCGGCTCCCTAAGTACCCCAAATCGCCAATTTAGGGGAAAAAATTTTGATCTACAATAATTTCTAAACCAAAAGATATCGATTTGCTTTTTCACTAAAACCTTCCTTAGATAAAAATCTAAATTCGTTGTTTCAAGGTTTTTTGAAATTCGGCCCCTAAGTACCCAAAATCGCCAATTTAGGATAAAAATTTTGATTTTACATTAATTTCTAAACCAGAAGAGATATCAATTTGCTTTTTTCACAAAATCCTTCCTTAGAAAAAAATCTAAAATCGTTGTTTCAGAGTTTTTTTGAAAATCGGCAGCCCCCCCCCCCCCCCCGAAATTTTTAATTCTTCTATTTCTTCAAATATTAAAATGCTTTTTTTGGATTTAAAATTCTTGAATAAATATCTTTCAAGTGGATTTAAAGTTTTTTTTGTATTGCCCCCCCCCGGAATTTTTAATTCTTCTATTTCTTCAATTATGAACATGATTTTTTGGATTTAAGATTCTTGAATAAATATCTTTCAAGTGGCTTAGAGTTTTTTTTTTTAGCCCCCCTCGAATTTTTAATTCTTCTATTTCTTCCAATATGAACATGTTTTTTTGGATTTAAAATTCTTGAATAAATATCTTTCAAGTGATTTAAAGTTTTTTGTGTAATGCCTCCCCCCCCGAATTTTTTATTCTTATATTTCTTCAAATATGAACATGCTTTTTTGGGTTTAAAATTACTGAATAAATATTTTCCGAAGAACCGAAAATGCAGTCCATATATGTAGGAACGAAAATAATTTTTCTGGTACGGTTGTTAAATGTGGGCAGAATATAGACATTATAGCTGGTATGATCCAAATACGCCTTCAAATACACAGGAATCTTATAATACAAAATGATCCTGTATTACAAAAGAGCGCTTTTTTAAGAAAGTACCTTACAGCTATTTACTATTTCTGTAATTGGCCCTTTATTTAACACAATAAATAAAGAAATAAAAAATTTAGTTACTACTATCTTCGTGATAGTAATAATTTCATATCATTTTTTAATTTGCAAATTACGTTTATTACCTTAGTGTGATTTCCTAAGCTTTTCGAAATTCTATTTTTAAGAGCATTAAATTCTCATTTTGGAGTTTTTTTTTATATTCACTTTTGAAAGTGTTGAGATATCAATTTGTTTTTGCGGTAAAGAAGAATCGAAGCATTGAGAATTGACCACGAGTTGAGATCACTAGCAAATTTTTTAAAATTTTAATTTTATTAAAAATGTGATTTTATTTAAAATATTTAAAGCTTTATAGTAGATTTGTTTTTGTTTTATACTATTTGAACATATTAAATTATTTTAATTTTCTAAAAAAAAATTTCCCCCCCCCCCCCCTGATTCAAATTCGTTCCGGCGCCCCTGAGTCCAAAAAAGTGGGTCCCGCAAATTGGTCTGTGTGTGTGGGTGTGGGGCAAAGGGGGAGGATACCAAATGGCTTAGGTAAGAATGGCGTTTAGGTGCCTGAACCTCATAATATTTATAAATTATTAAATACGAGTTATCGATAAAGTCTTAAATGACCTGAGTTGCCCAAAAGACTGTGTGGATATGTGGTGTGAGTGAAAATGGGAAAAAATAATAAAAATGATTTTTCTCAACATGCAAATGAAAATTTTTTAAACACATTTGACATACACAAGAGCGGACACTAGGGTGGGGAGGGGGTTTAAAAGGCTCATTGTCTGTCTGTGGGAGTTCGAAAACAGGAGAATATTTTTTTTAACAGTATGAGATCATAGCAAAAGTGACGGCAGGAGGCCGAAACAAGGATTCGGCGAGAATGGCCAGGTTGAAGACCGGACAAATTTATCAATGCGAGGCTAAATACAGGTTAAAATTTATTGCTCCAGGATAAAAGCAAGACAGAATTTACGACTTCAGGGCAAAGCAAGGACAATTTTTTGACTCGGGA
>JAKCPI010010395.1:0-148050 GCA_023213315.1 Euborellia annulipes
TGAGGCTTCCAAATCAATTTACTTTTCGACTTCCCTGCTCTGGACTTTTTGTTCTTCCATCGCAGAATTTTCCCAAAGAGTTATCGTATAGGGTATGTGATCTGAATTAAGAGACACATCGAGAGTAGCCGAGTCTTTTATCAAGTGTGCGGCAGAAAGATCTGCCCAGCAAAGGTCGATGACAGATTTTCCCGTAGTACCCAAAAATGTAGGCCTGGCCGGAGTGTCTCCGGAAAGTTCTTCCGTTCAACACGAGAAATCCATTTTCTTCCATAAATTCGGTCAGATACCTCCCTCTTGGGTTTATTGTATTATCTAATGTTACTCTCTCCTCAAACATGTTGATATTTTCCAATATTTCACCATCCATTTGGTTCAGGGAACCAATTCTTGCATTGAAATCTCCTAATATAATAAAGTTCTCAGTTCGGCCGTTTAAGGAATCCTGGAGGAGATCCAGACAAACCTTTATATCATTTGATGGGGGAAGTAAACTAGTCCCAAGGTAAATGTAATATGTTCTGTGTCGATTTTCACCAAGATCCACATATTATTCTGCTCTATGATTGTTGATTTTAAATATTTTCTTAAATATATTAGGAGGCCAGCACTTGCTCTACCTTTAGATTTGTCTTTGACTGCATTTGAGTATATCATATTGTACTTATTTTCAAGATATAGGTTCAGTTTTGGAGGTTTTGTTAGCCAGGTTTCGTTTAAACAGATTATGTCGAAATCTTTACGTGTTGTTGGATCAGTTGTTTCAATTTCTTCAAAATTTTTATATCCGTGACAGTTCCATAGCATTATCTTAATATTGTGATTTTGTACCTTTATATGTTTCGACCTACGTCCATAGGATTTTGATAGTTTTTTGCCATTGGAGTAAGCTCTTCCTTAATGCCATCGTTTTTAAGTTCATATAACGTCCCATTAATCAGTAGTTTATTTCCTCTTAGTGTTGCCCTGTTACCAGATGTTCTCTCTTCTTTTGCCCTTTTGAGTAAGATTCCTCTAATTCTTCTCTCTTCTTTGGTTAGATCTTCGTTTATAAATATATTTGTGTTTTTCAAGTTTTCCTTCTTCTTCTTTAAAATTTCGATTTTCTCTGACATATCACTAAGCTTGACCATAATATTTCGATTTTTTCCTTCAAACTTTCTTCCCAGTCTTTCAGCAGACTCAATTTCACCCTCATCTGTTGAGAATCTATCCCCCAGTAATTTCTGTACAATTTCTTTTGTTTGGTTTTTTGTTTCATGTTGGTTATCCTCCCTCACGCCCTTTATAATTATATTAAGCCTTTTATTACTTCTTTCTAGATTCTCCCACCTCCTCTTCATTTCTTCATTTTCCTTTTTCAATAAATCAAAATTTTTCTCCATTTCATTCATTCTTCTCTGTCCTTCCTCGTCCCTCTTCCTCCACTCCTCCTCCATCTCTCCCATCCTTCCAGTCATATTTTCCATTTTTTCCTCTATGCTGGATATTTTTGTTTTAATTTCATTCATATCCTTTCTGCTTCCTCTTATCTCTTCCAAAATATCAAAAAGTATATTATCTTTTTCGGAGTCGCCTGTTCTTCTTTTCTTCTCTATTTGTTCTTGTTTAGGCGGAGTTCGGGGAATTCCCCCTGTCCTGACAAAGGTGGAAGAGTTATTTTTTCCTCCTTCGGCCATATTACAGGGTGGAAATATTTAAATTTTATTCGGCAGAATCTAGTGATTTTAATTTTTAATTTTATCCAGATGATTTATTTATTCTATTTAATTAAAATAAATGAGCAGAACAAATATATTTATTCATTTACAGCGATATAAATGTTAGTAGAACCCTCGAGGGTTAGATTTGTACATATAATAAAGGGGGGACGGGATGGCGGGACACAGGTTTTCTTCACACCACAGTGGGCCGTCTGAGTGACTGACCTGGATAGAGGCCCGTGGAGATTCTAGTATTAATAACACTTTCAAAATATTTAATTAGTTGATGAGTTATTCTATCATAAATTATAATTTATTTATTAATAGGTATTAATTATATTTATTTATAAATTATATAGATATATATATTTATATATTTTTTTTTTTTTCGTATTTCCAAAAACAGAGGATTAGTAATCTATTTTTTTTTCTTTTTTTTCAGAGTTAAATAATAATCTTTTATTTACAATAGGGCGCTAGGATAGGGTTTTGTTTTGTTTTTTTGTTTGCTGTTATAAAGAGGAAATATTTACTTGCCGATTGATGCAAATCTTCTTCAGATATTCCAAAAATGACCACAGAAAAATCACGATTAATAGGAGAGGCAAAAATATACGTGTTCACAGGTTGAAAGTTCATACTCCAATCCTACAATTTCTTTTTACTTTGGTTTGTACAAAAATACTATCATACTCGGTCTCCGATGATGAAGGTGGGGATTGGCCACCGAAACGCCGACAAATAGAAATTAAATAAAAGATTTTTATTTAATCTCCTGGCTGGAAAGTCCCTGCGAATCTTCAGAATATAGGCACTAAGTACTTAGTGCTGTTTTTGCTGATCTTAAATTGTACGAAAAAATTGACCGATACGAGTAAGTATCGATACTTTTCAATCGATACCGAGTAGGTACTCGATACTTTGTGACCGATACCAGTATCGAGTAGAAGTATCGATACCTCAGTGGTATCGTTTCATCCCTAAGCATGGCTGTCAGCCGGCATGCACTTTATCCCCACTCTTCCATACCCTAACTTGACCTAAATGGGCCTCCACATCTCCGGTTCAACTGAATATGTCAATTTCATTTAATATCTTCCTAATCTTTCTATTTTTAAATTAATTTCAATCACTCGATCTTTTAAATCATTTTATTTATTTTAATGATATTTATTTTTAATTTCAGATGTGATTTGGTTCAAACAACTCTTCAACAGATATGTGAGAACATAACATCAAGTAATTATATATATATGACTAATGAAACGAAATGGCCAAAATTGAAATACAATTATCAGCTGTATTTAAAAAAGAGAGCTGCTTCAAGACATAGCGTTTCGAAGAAAATGCAGAGTGAATGAATATTATTAAATAAGGTAAACATTATTGATATTGATTGACTTGATTGATTGATAAAAAAAAAAAATGAAATAAAAAAAGAGATCACTTTTGTTATTTAAAATGAACTCGGTGTTATAGGGACAAATTCTTTAAAAAAAAATTTCTAAATCAAATATAATAAAGTTTAAGAACTATTTGGATCAACAAATCTGAAAATATTTAAATCGACTCTATTTTATTTATCAAATCCCGTTTTAATGAAAATATTTTAAGTAAAACATTTTTTTAATTGACAATAGGAATTTATATTTCTCTACTGCATTCACTATAAATAATATGAATTCTCTTTCAAATGATAATTAGATTGTTTGTTTTTATTTTCAGAAATGTCTCCAAGATGCAACTGAACGTCCTCAATCCTGGTTAATTCACCTTCATTTCATCTTGTTTCTTTGTGAGTTTATTATTTATTTTATTCGCTCTATTTTTTCACTAATACTAATTATTATTAGAAAGATAATTAGAAACTATTGGGTCTAGATAGCAAAATGGGCCAAGGGTTTAAATTTCTCTATTAAATAGCCCTACTTGTGCAACGCATAGCTACTTGACCATAAAAGCTACATTAAATTACATTACTACATGTTTATTAATGGGAACAAAGTACTAGTAAAAAAAAAAAAAAAAAAAAAAAAACAATACTTTCTCTCTTTATATTTCATAATAGGTAAGAGAAAGAAAAGATTGCTGTTGTAGTGGAGTCAGCCAAAGAAAATAATAAAAAAACAATTTTTTCTGTCGACGTTTCGAGCGCCAATCACGCTCTTCCTCGGGACAGTCTAATGTCAATTTTTACGGATGGTAGTAGAATGAGTATCATTTGACATCAATAAAATGAACTTGACTTAATACAAATAATACAAGATTTGTTCATTTTTTGATTTAGCTAATGATTTTAATAATAAAACAGGCATGTACAAGTAACCTTGCACTCATTCACACACATGCCTGTTTTATTATTAAAATCATTAGCTAAATCAAAAAATGAACAAATCTTGTATTATTTGTATTAAGTCAAGTTCATTTTATTGATGTCAAATGATACTCATTTTACTACTATCCGTAAAAATTGACATTAGACTGTCCCGAGGAAGAGCGTGATTGGCGCTCGAAACGTCGACAGAAAAAATTGTTTTTTATTATTTTCTTTGGCTGACTCCACTCCAACAGCAACCCTCACAGCCAGTACAAAAAGTGAAAGAAAAGATTTTTTGAAGTCAAGCAAATGACCTTGTCACGTTAAAAATTCACCGGCTGTGTTGAAGACCCAGCCAACACCAAATTTTTTTCTTAGATTTAATTAAGAAAATTTTTCTTAAGTTTAAAATAATATTTACGAATAGGTTTATTAAAGTTGAATAAAAAGATTTATTTTCAAAAAATATAAAACTTTATTCAATATACAGTATTCAAGATTTCTATTAATGCTTTTGTAGTTTCGAATATCCTATTCTTTTGGCATGAAAACAATAAATAGAAAAAATGAATTTTTTTTTTACCTGTTTATATTAATTAAAGATTTATGACATTTTTAGATTAAATTGAATCTCGGATGGCCTGAAGAGAAATTGCAACTCCAATAAGCTCTGAAATCTCCAGGAGAATTTGAAATTACATGAACCATGTTTTAGAAGGTAAACCATTTTAAAAAATTATATTCAAAATCATGCCTTATATGCAGGCAGCCAAAAATAAAACACTCTCAATTCTCTGTGGATGTTTTATTCTACTATGTAATCTATTTAATTAAAATATATGATGATATATCAGTTTAAAAGTCTTTATAATATTAAAATTTGTTATTTTCATAGGTCTAGTTACAATTGAGTAATGTTAATTAAATAGAATACATAGTAGAATAAAATATCAACTAAATAAAATTATAGTCTTAACTCGTTCTCAATAGAATTGTTCACTGAGGATAGCTGGCCATACACGGAGAGGTAGAACTGTCGGTTTTGACCGGGGCGGTCCAATCTGTCGGGTCGATCCGCCACGGTTAAAACTTTCGTTATCAATTTGGCTTAAAAAAGTGGAGAGTTTGATCTGTCGGGTTGGACCGGGGCGGACCAATCTGTCGGGTCGATCCGCCACGGTTAAAACCGTCATTATCAATTTCGTTTAAAAAAACGGAGAGTTTGATCTGTCGGGTTGGACCGGGGCGGACCAGTCTGCCGGGCTGGCTAAAACCGCCACGGTTAAAACCACCACGGTTAAAACCGTCATCACTCACAAACGTAAAGGCAAAACCCGCAGATGAACCCGTATAGTTGGCCCGCCACGGGCCAAACCGTACGTGTATGGGCAAAATCTTTGGACCGCGGCAGTTTTAACCGCTGATTTGACCAAATCCGTGGACTTTCGTCTTGACGAAAGTTTTGCCTGCCGACTAGACAGATCAAGTCAAGAAGCCATTGGAATTTCCAAGAAAAATGGAAATAGAAAATTATTTTAAAAAAAAAGTAATTAATCCTTTCTTCTCCTTTAAATAAAATCTTTAATTATCTGATTCTGAAGCTGCCAAAATGCGATTTAAGGTCCCCTGAGTCCATTTAAGTAGTTTTTGGAATGATGTCTGTGTGTCTGTGTGTATGTCTGTGGTATTTTGCACACATAAACTAGATGTAAAGGTCAAGAACTGAAAAGCTTTTGGTAAATTAGGGGGGGGGGCCAATATTTTTTTCTTACATAACCTATAATTTTTTTTGTATATTCAGAAACTAGACTTTCTCCCGAGTAAAATGATATATAATATTTGTATCCTAATTTGCCATGACCTTAAATGATATTTAAAAAAAATAATAATAATAAATTTGTTTTTGTGAATGGCGATTAACTAAAATATTTCCGAACATATTAATAGCTTAATTAATTAATAGGGGGAGGGATAACTTATTTTCTTTAAATGGTCAAAAAAATAAATTTGTAAAAAAATTTTTCAAGTAACATGTCCTCCTCTACCCCCTCCAAAAATCGCGACTTAAAGAGATGGTCCGGGGCGGTCAAAACTGTCGCTTGTCCACTAACGAAAAGATCAGACCGTGAGTTCGGACCGCAGTCCAATCTGTTAGATTGATGCGTGGCGGTCAAAACTGTCGCTTGCTCACTAACGAAAAGATCAGTCCGTGAGTTTGGACCGCAGTCCAATCTGTTAGATTGATGCGTGGCGGTCAAAACTGGCGCGTGCTCGCCCACTAACGAAAAGATCGGATCGTGAGTTTGGACCGCAGTCCAATCTGTTAGATTGATGCGTGGCGGTCAAAACTGGCGCGTGCTCGCCCACTAACGTAAAGATAAATCCGTGCGTTTGGACCGGCACGGTCAAAACCGACGGTTCTACCTCTCCGTGTATGCCCAGCTAATGGGTGAATAAATTTTACCCGAAACTTCTGAACATTCACAGAGAAGCGAGTGTTTTATTCTTGGCTGCCTGTACTTCGTAAATATGACTATGTTATATATGAAAATTTTAACTTATTGTTAAAAGTTTTTAAGATTAATTTTAAATAAATTTGGATAAAATTTATGAATTAATAGATAAAGGAATATTTCACTTTTTTGCTACATTTAAATTTAAAAAAATTACTTATTTCTGAGGATATTAATTATCTTTTTTGTAATGTTTTAGGTTTCATCAATCAACTATAATAGTAAACAAAACCAGTGAAGGAGGCCTCGGCTGATATAAGTAGAAATGCACCGAGAAAGCAGACGTTGCACCTGGCAGCAGAATGGAAAACCATCTTTCAAAGTAAGTAGCTTAATAAACTTAATTTCTCTCCTTTTTACAACGCTTGTTCTATCTATACTTTCTATTAATACATCTCAAAATTCCAATTTTTTATCTAATAGACATATGCAAAGTGTTTAGATCATTATAATTTCCCTTTTTATATTGTAAATTATTTTGGAGTCATGAAAAAAACAAGACGAATGCAGCCAAATATTATTTTATTTTAAATCTCGCCCTCACGGCTGACGTGATTTAAAAAAAAAAAAAAAATAATAATATTTGGCTGCATTCGTCTTGTTTTTTTCATGACTCCATCATCATTAAGCCTACAGCCACAGATCTTTTTCGATTGTAAATTATTTTAATTATATTATTTTTTTTTAATTTTAACTTCAATATTACATATTTTTCCAAACAAAAGCGCAAATAAATCATCCAGTCCCTAAAATCTGATACCATTTAGAAAACAATTTGCGCTTTTGTTTGAAAATAAATATTAGAAATAAGGTTTAAAATTTAACTTTAATATTTGATTTGAAAGATTAATAATATCTCAATATAATAATATTTGTAAAAGACCACCTTCTTCACCAGGGGCGGAACTAGGAGATTTTTTAGGGGAGGAGCAAAATTTAATTTGCCGCCTCCTCCTTAAAATTTTCTATATAAAATTCATATCATTTTACCTTTTTTTTAGTAAATCTTTCTTTAATTGCCGCCCCCTGATATCTGCCGCCCGGGGCACACGCACCCACTGCCCCCCCCCCTAGATCCGGCCCTGTTCTTCACTATGCATCTTCTTTTATAGATACAGTATAAATGTTTATTATATAATTAAATCAAAGTGAATATTAATTGCTTTTGTAAAATGTTAATTAATCCTATTCTGTTTTCATTTTGTATGTCATAGAGGCCTTTATAAAGTCACAATTATAAGAATTTTTTATTGTTCTCAAAAATTATTAGATTTAAAGATTAACATCTACTTTCAATATTCGTTTGGAAAATACAGGGTGATTATAAAAGGACTTTACAACTTTGAAAGCACATACAAGTAAATGAAAAATTTTTGATCCCTCAGATCAATCAAGATGAACAACAAGTGCCCTTTTACTTTCAGCAAGACGGTGCACCACCTCATTTCCACGGAGAAGTTCGGGCGTTTCTAGATAATCGCTTTCAACGTCGGTGGATTGGCCGTGCAGGGCCAATTGCATGGCCACCTCGCTCACCGGATTTAACACTTTTGAATTTCTTCCTGTGGGGTTTCATTAAGGATACAGTTTATGTTCAGCCTCTATCAGACAATCTTAATGACCTCCGAAATCGGATCAACGCTGCAGTTGCACAAGTTACAACTGATATGCTGAAAGGAGTGTGGCAAGAAATCGATTATCGGTGGGATGTATGTCACATTACCAACTGCAGTCACATCGAACCAAAATGACACTCATATGTTAAACTTGAAGTGTTTTTTGACAAAATGACACCTTTCTCAATTCTGTAAGTAATTTCAATAAATATGTATGTGCTTTCAAAGTTGTAAAGTCCTTTTATAATCACCCTGTATATTGCTTTCATCTATTACTTTACTCGATTTTTTTTATGTGGCTATTGAGGATTTTTTATATTTAGGAGATAAGAAAATTAAAAATTATTGGTTTAAAAAATAAAAGTTTATTAAAAATAATTATAAATATATTAGATACATTTTTATTAATTTATTATGTATTAAGTTAAATTATATAAAAAATAAAATTTGATTTGTTTGTTTCAGGCAAGATTAATGCCATGAGGCAGGAGATCACATCATACATGCAAGATTGCATCGTTTTATACGCTGAGTGAGTTCTTTGAGGGAGTTAATTATTTTGTTGCTTGAAGATTATTCAGAAGCAATCTCCATCCCTGATCTGGACGAAAAATAAAAATTCTATGTAAGTAATTTAATATTTCTTTTTATTAAAATTAGATCTACGATGTATATTTCAAAATCGATTTTTTAGTATTTTTAGCTCAAATAGAGTCTTGTGAACATAATTTAATTCAAATTTCTCAAAAATTTGATTTTTTTCTTATAGATATCAATTTCGATAAACCTGCTAAGTGCATTGTTTTATTAATTTGACCATTTAAAAAAAAAAAGTAAGGCTCATATTTGTATAAATTATTTAATCTTAATAGCCTTTATTTAATGAATTTTCAATTTAATATAATATTACATAATATAATGTCGTATAAATATAATTAAAAAAAATTAATTAGAAAAATATAGTAATTTTTCATTTTTTTCTGTTTATTGTTCAATAATTGTTAATAACTTTTTAAATCTGATCTCGTTTAAGAACCAGGCCATTATTCTGCCCCCAAGACTTATTGCTCGCTCTTGCCCCCCGTGAGACTCGACGATTCAAAATTTTTTATTGTAATAAGTGCAATAAATTTAAAAATAAACGTAAAAATTATATTATATATATATATATATATATATTAATATATATATATATATATTACGTTAGGGGGGAAATATGTTTATATTAACATCCTTAGTTTGTCCCTTAGGCTGAACGCACACTGAACGAGCAAAAACGTTTTCGCCTAAAACTGTTTTTTCAATGCTTTTCTAAGGGTCAAAGCACACCGAAGGAAAAACACAATCGGACATGATTCGGCATCATCGAACAAAATGTTTTGTCCGAAAACTTTTTTGCTCGTTCGGTGTGCGTTGGCATCGAGCAAAACGTTTTGCTCGTGTTTGATCGAAAACGTTTTTGCTAGATTGGTGTCCGTTCAGCCTTACTGTGTTTTGAAATTGGACAGCCGTGTAATTAAAAAGGATATTTGTTAAAGGATTAAGGGAAAAATAAAACAATTATTTAATAAAATATTCTTTATTCAATATTTAAAATATGATGATAGAAAAAGATAAAAAATAATATTAATAAATAATTATTTCTTTGTTTCAGAAGAAGGAGCTTTTAGGAAAAAAAAATCCATGTGTCATCATTATTACGAGCAAAGCAAGTCTCTTAGTTGCATTCACGTCGAGCAAGAAGCCAGTCGATTGAATTCATCTCCCTGCCTCTCCTCTATTGCGATTTTATTAGTGAGAATAACATCACACACACTTCATCTCGCTCAAATTAAAAAGTAATTATAATTTGCATATTTCTCTTTCATAACGGGTTAACATTTTATTATTTTCTCTTACCTATATGTATATGTTAATATTTATATATTATATATATATAGAAAGTATTGGATTCATGTCAAAAATTCGATGTCGAGATTTTGATGGATATACACTAGGGTGGCCGCAAAAAACAAAATTTTTTAATTTCTTTGGGCCGAACCTCCTAAAAGTTGTCTTTTGGCTAGAAAATGATAATGGCAAAGTTTTAGCTAAATTGGATAACGATAACCCATGCCTCATTGGGATTAAAATTTTGAAAAAGTGCGATTTTATCTAAAAATTCGCAGTTTTTACTTCATAAAACAAAAAAAAAGTATCCTAAAAAAATGATTCTTGGCTCATTTCATAGCAAATTTAATTCTCGTGAGGTTTTATAATAATAGATTTAGAGATATTTACAAATTAGCATTTCGGTTATGATCTTTCTGAAAAAGAGGTGGAAAGTCAATATAGACCATTCGATATAACAAACATTTTCTGGGAAAATATTCCGAAGGATTTTTACTGGTTATTTGGGGGTACTCTAGAATGTCAATCCTAAGTTTTCGATCTCGAGGACCGTGTGGGGGGAGGAGAGGGGGACAAAAACCTCAAAAATTTGAGAACTCTTCAGTTTTTTGCTGATATCTCCTAAACTATTCTTATTTTGTGAAATATAGCACAATACAAAGTTGTAGAGCATTAAATTTGCTAGAATTTGGTACATAAAACGAATTCGTAGACCCACTACTAACCGAAATACGACCGGTCAATAAGTTGGACAGATTTTCTCGAAATGTAAAAAACATCAGAAAAAATGAATAATCCTGTCGTTATCTACTTTTTACTTAGAAAGTATTCCCGAGTGAATTAAATTTTTATAAGTTATTTGAGGGTACGCCAGATTGTCTATCCTAAGTCTTCAACTTGGAGGACCCTGTCTTAACTTGGCGGGGGTAGAGGAGGAAAAAACCTCAAAAATCTTTAACTTTTTTCAGTTTTTCTCATATATTTCTTAAACTAAACATATTTTGTTTACCCTAGTACTATACAAAGTTGTAGAGGATTAGATCCAAGCCAAATTATAAGCTAAATGGACAGACTTTTTTTTGACCCAGTCCGTGTTTTGTACTCGTTATGCTAAACGTCGCTCGTTAAGCGCGTCATTATTTTACAATTTGTTTTGCTAGTTATGCGAATTACCCGTTAAACGAGATTCTACTGTATTATTTTTTCTTAAAATAAGTAAAAAAATTCGTTTGTCAATATTTTTTAAATTCTCTCTTACTACACCCAAACATATTAATATATTTAGTAAGAAAAAATAATAATTTTTATCTTTTACAGAGGTGGTTATTGCCTGGTTATTGTTAGTGATTGACTTCTCCTTTCATCATCGAACTTCTCACTCGAGGATCCCCATCTCAGCGCATTTCACACTCTACATTCTGCACTATGTAAGTCCTGACAATCAAATATTTTCAATTTATCATTTCATATAACAAATAATAATTACATTTTTCTGGAAAAGGACATTCTCGCTCTTTTAAAATCTTTGGCTTACTAACCACCCCCTCACCCCCTTATTTTATGATATTTATCATTAAATCTATAGAACTCAGTCTGCCTCTCTTTTTAATCTGCAGACATTTCCTTTTGAGCGGGACTGTAGCTTTTTTTTTAAAGTATGTTTGTCCAAAATTATTTGTTTTAATTAACAATGAAATGAAATATTTACAAATTTCTTCTTACAACTTCTCATTCTATCTGGGAACTTGGAAAAGTATTTCGAATTAATGATTAAAAATTCTAAGAGGAATGGAAATGAAAAATTACTTTCATATTTTCCAAATTTTAATTAATTTCATATTGAAAAAACATACAGCTTAAAAAACGATAAATTAATATTTTTTTTTTTTTTTTAATTTGATTATTCATTTCTAGTCGTGTGGGTCTGATATTTTGCTTTGCTTTAAATGATAAACTTTAAGGCCATCATGAATTTCTCCAGAGGTGGGAGTAAGAATCACCTTTTATTTCTCATCATGGAGGAGTTAATAAAGTCAAGGAATAAGATACATTTCTTATGGTGCCCCAGTCATACCGGAATTATAGGAAATGAAGTGGCGGATAAATATGCTCAAATAGCGACTTTGGACGGAGAAGTGGCCGATTTCCAAATACCGGAGAGTGATCTAGTGGCAATTATTAGAGAAAGAAATTTTGCGAGATGGCAGGAGAGATGGTCTTCTCCTTATGAATTAAAAGGTCGACATCTTTTCCATATCATGCCTCAAGTACCCAAGAAACCCTGGTTTCATGACTGCCAGTGGTATAGAAAGATAATGACCTTGGTAATCAGGTTGAGATTGGGGCATGTAGCAACTCCTCAACATCTATTTAGGATCGGTGTGAGAGAAAATCCATTGTGTGACTGTGGATCCCTGGTCGAAGGAGACATCAATCACGTGTTTTTGGGATGCCCTAAGAATGCGTTGGCTATAAATAAGCTGTATAGTAGTGTTGTAAATCGTATACCCCTACTAGAGTTGAATTATTAATAATGAATTTGCATTATATTCAGATTAGGAGATTTTTTGTTATATCAAGAATTTTTATATAGATTGTGTTTTATTTTAAAATTGTAAAAGAAGCCATAATACTGAGCTGGCCAAATGGATAGTTAATCCGGGGCCAATTAAAGAAGAGGAAGAAGAAGAAGAAGGTCTATTTTAAGCTATACACATAAATAATAAATACTTTCTTCCTGGAATAAATCGCTTTATTTATTCGTTAATTTTCGATACAACAATAGCTCTTATGTAAACATTCTCCGTCACAAAAGATTTCCACACACACTCATCTACTCATACACCCCCCCCCCCCCCCTGAATCTATGATTCCCATTCTCGTCAGGTGGCTTCTTAAGGTGGGTGGGCTGATGTGTTCTTCGTGAAACTGTCCGCTAGATTCTCTACAGATTTGACATATTCTAGTTTAATCTTCTTTTCTTCTATATTATCTTTTATATTGAACATTCTTAGTTCTATGTTTACTCCTGTCATTTGTAACCTTATTAGCAGCTATTTTCATCGCTCTCATATTATCAATTTTGATGGTTATTGGTGTTTTCTTTTAACTAACCTCTTCTAATAAACCTCGCATCCATAGGCTCTCTTTTAACGTTTCGTTCAGCGCTACAAACTCTGCCTCCGCTCAGCGGCGTAACTAGCTTTTGAGGGCGGAGGGGGCGAAGCTCAAGTGGGGCGCCGTTTTTCGTCCGATCTTTTTTTTTTTTTTTTTCGTATTCGAATCTCGTTCGAGCTTTTTCTTGTAATTTTTCACCGAATTTGTGATATAAAATGAATTTTTTATGAAATTTAAAAAAAAGCCGGAGATTTTGGGAAAAAAGGGGATGCGCGAGGGGCGCCAAAAGCTTGATGCGTCTGGGGCGCCTCTTCGCCCCCACCTGGATACGATACTGGGGCACATTACTTGAATATAAAATAATATACTCATCTATTCTATCCTAAAAAATTTTCCATAAAAATCACTCATTTTTTTTTTAAATAGAAATCTTCTTCTTCTTCTGTCCTCGCCCTTATTATTCCCGCGGTGCGGGGTTGGCGGACCTTATTCTCCCTCTCCAATGCTGTTGTCTCCGACAGGCCACGCTCGGTCTTATCTCTCTTGACCCGATGAAGCCAAGTCATCCTAGGTGCTCCTCTTCGTTGTCGTCCGAGAAGCCCCATATCGTACGCCGTCCTAGCCACGCCACTACCCTCTTGGCGTACGAAATGCCCAAACCAGCGGAGACGCCATTCGCGCATTTTGTCAGTGATTGGCGCTATGCCAAACCTGCTCCTGATGGTATCATTGGGGATGCGGTTAAGTCTGGTGACACCAAGTGACCACCTGGCCATACACATCTCCAACACATGCAGTGCCGATTCGCTTCTCTTCGTGAAGGCCCATGTCTCGGTCGAATACGGAGCAACCGGCCTCACGACCGTCCGGTAGATTGCCGACTCAAATCGGCATCCTTCGGTCACAAAGGATTCCGGAACATTCTCGCCATTTAAGCCAACTGGCATTTATACGCCCGGCAATCTCATCCGATGCTTCCCCATCATCTCTGACTCTCGAACCAAGTTACCGAAAACTGCGACATTTAGGGAGCGCCTGGCCATCAAGTATAACTTGATTTGCAGTTTGTTGAAAGTACTGCATGTATTAGGTCTTGCGTGGGTTAATACGCAGACCAAATTGAGCGAGGCGATTCTTCCAGATGCCTACGGAATTTCCTAGTTTGTCGCGAGTTTCTTCACTACATCATCGGCGTAAAGGAGGCACCACGGATGGGGTCTTTGAAGATCCCGAGTGATGACATCCATACAGACGATGAAGAGCAGCGGTGAGAGAGTGCTACCTTGGTGGACGCCAACAGTGATGGGAAATGGTTCGGAGACTCCTGCCGGACATCTGACTCTGCTTGATGTTCCCTCATACAAGCTCTGTATCCAGCGGACATATTCCTCAGGGACATTGAATTTTCGCAAGCTGTACCAGATGAGCTCAGGCGGTACCCTATCTAACGCTTTTGCAAGGTAGAGGAATGCGACGTGCAGCCCTTTCTGTCCAGCTCGCGCTTTTTCCATTAGTTGACCGATTTCAAAAATAGCATCAGTTGTTCCTCTCTTCTCATCAAATCCACACTGATTAACAGCTGTGATGGGTTGACTTCTTCGCTGACGATGTTTTGCCAAACGAAAGACAGACATTTCCCCCTCACGAGTGCCAAGGCGGGAGTAAAGAACTCACTCTTCGCCTCGGCCACCGCCTTCCTTGCAGCCCTTTTTGCCTCGCATATACTGTAGTTAAATATTTGCGATATTTGTGAAAGGATTAAGGGATATATAAAAGAATTATTTAACAAAATAAACTTTATTCAATATTTTAAATATGATGATAGAAGAAGATAACAAATAATATTAATAAATAATTATTTCTTTGTTTCAGAAGAAGGAGCTTAGGAAAAAAATCCATGTTGAGTCATCATTATTACGAGCAAAGGAAGTCGTTTAGTTGAATTCACGTCGAGCAAGAAGCCAGTCGATTGAACTCTCTGCTTTTCTTCCATTGCAGAACAAAACATCACACGCCCAATTAAAAGGTATTTATAATTGAATAATGGAACGTGGCTGTAGCTGATATGTTTAATAGGAAAGAGGGTGCAGCCAAATAATATTATAAGCTATAATATTATAAACTTGACCTTCACGCTATCACTTGTTGGTATTTAAAGGAATATTACATTCATTGGACAAAGAATGCTGAACTTGTATTATTGATAAATGACAACTCTATTTGTATATATAAAATTTAAATATGCTCTTTGAAGGCTGAAGATGGCAGGGTTGATCACAGCCGAAACGTCCCAATAAAGAGTGTTTGTTACTGAATAGAGGCTCAATTATTTGGCTGCACCCTCTTTCCTATTAAACAAGGTATTTATAATTTGCATATTTCATTTTCATAAGGGGTTAACATTTTATTGTTATATTTTCTCTATATTTATATATATATATATATATATATATATATATATATATATATATCAGGTAGATATTCAAAAAAAATATTGCATCTTCCTTTGAGATTTATTAATAAGGGTGTGTGAATAAAATATTCTCATATATTGTACGGCTGCCCAATTTCAAAACAGTAAGAGACAAATTTTTCAAAATCGATTTTTGGTATTTTTAGTTCCAATGAAGTCTTGTGCAGTGGCAAGCAAGAGGGGGGCAAGGGGGGCCATCATACCCCAGGCGCTACTCACAAAGGTGAGCCAAATGGTCCGCAAAACAAAAAATTGCTGGATAATTTTTATTTTTATTATAATTGATTTCTGAAAAATATATTTTAAATTTAGTGCCAGTGTATTAATAATATAATATAATAATTTTACATATAATATTATATGGTTTTCGAATGGGGGGGGGGGGTGCGCTAAAAGGTATTGTGCCCCGGGCGCGAGTTAAGCTCGCTATGCCACTGGTCTTGTGAACATAATTTAATTCACATTTCTCAAAAATTTGATTTTTTTTCTTATAGATATAAATTTCGATAAGTCCATTTTTTTTTTTTAATTTGATCATTTTAAAACAAAGTAAGGCTCACATTTGTATAAATTATTTAATTTTAATTAGCCATTATTTAATGAATTTTCAATTTAATATAATATTACATAATATGTCATATAAATATAATTTTTAAAAAAATTAATTAGAAAAATATTGTAATTTTTTAATTTTTTTTTCTGTTTATTGTTCATTTATAGTTAATAACTTCTTTAATCTGAACCCTGTTAAGACCCAGACCATTGTTCTGTCCCCTAGACTTATCGCCTCGCCCTTCCCTCCTGTGAGAGTCGACGATTCAACATTTTTTATTGTAATAAGTGCAATAAATTTAAAAATAAAAGTGAAAATTTATTTGTTTTCCTATATATTATCATCCTAATATATTATAATAATTAACTGTTAATTTGTTAAAAAATACCATTCAGTGCGGCTAAAAGAAAATATGTTTTATTGGTTTCCTGAAAAATTTTTTGCTTGTCCCTTACTGTGTTTTGAAATTGGGCAGCGATGTTGTTAAGAAGGATATTTGTGAAAGGATTAAGGGAAAAATAAAACAATTATTTAATAAAATAATCTTTATTCAATATTTAAAATATGACGATGGAAGAAGGTAAAAAATAATATTAATAAATAATTATTTCTTTGTTTCAGAAGAAGGAGCTTTTAGGAAAAAAAATCCATGTGTCATCATTATTACGAGCAAAGCAAGTCTCTTAGTTGTATTCACGTCGAGCAAGAAGCCAGTCGATTGAATTCATCTGTCTGCTTTTCCTCCATTGCGCTTCTATTAGTGAGAATAAAACATCACACGCACTTCATCTCGCTCTAATTAAGAGGTAATTATAATTTGAATATTTCATTTTCCTAAGGGGTTAACATTTTATTTTCTCTTACCTATATGTATATGTTAATAGACAAAATCAGGTGTGACTGTCGCACAGCACACAACTTTCTCTTACCTTCGGTAATCGAAAGTTGTGTTCTGTGCTTGTCACACCAGATTTGTTGTGTCTTTAGTTTTCGACAGTACCGCACAATTGAATTTGAAAAATTTCAACATAAATTATTTGTTTATTTGATATTTTGTTACCATGGCAACCATTTCTCCTATCTTTCCTATGAAGTACAAGAGTAGAGAGTGTTTCAAACAATTTTGAGAGCAAAATGAGAATACACATTTGAAAGAGCATCTAAAAAATAATGGGTTTTTGAATTTTAATCAAAATCGTTAGAGCAAATTTTGAGAAAATAGAAAAAAATTTGAATGATGCATGTCATATGCGTCGAAATATTTGCCAAATAAAGAACGTCAGGTGGAACGATTAATCTGCTGGTTGTTATTTTCCAACCCCATTAAAATTTCAACATCCTAGCTCAATTCCTTCATGCTTTAAATTGAACACAGACAGACACACAGACATATATAACCACTTTTTTTGGATTCAAAACTTGTATATCCATCAAAATCTAGACATCGAATTTTTGACATGAATCCAATACTTTCTCTCCATATATCGACGTTCTAATTAGTAAAGTTCTAATTAGTAAAGTGCTAAACTTCATTTTTCTTTATTTGTCAGGAGAGCCAAAAAACTTTTCATTGTCATTGTTAGAGCCACTGTTAAACATTTTTCGTGCTGAAAAATTTGAATTACGCTCTTACCCAGTTCAGGGCATAAGGAGAATGATATTTTTCAACAGAAAATATAGAAAAATAATTTTCGAAAAAAAGTGGAGTTGGACACTTTTCTACTGAGAGCGTCGATATGTATATTAACATATACATATAGGTAAGAGAAAGTAATATATATACCCAGGAATTCGCAGTGACTTTGCAGCCAGGAGATTAAATAAAAAATCTTTTATTTAATTTTTATTTGCCGACGTTTCGGTCGCTAATCACGACCTTCATCAGGGCAAATATTGTCAAATATGCACGATATTATTTGCCACAATATTTGCCCTGATGAAGGTCGTGATTGGCGACCGAAACGTCGGCGAATAAAAATTAAATAAAAGATTTTTTATTTAATCTCCTGGCTGCAAAGTCACTGCGAATTCCTGAGTAAATCTCCACAGCCATAAAACATCGTAATATATATATATTTATATATAGAGAAAGTATTGGATTCATGTCAAAAATTCGATGTCGAGATTTTGATGGATATACACGTTTTGAGGTCCCCTGAATCCAAAAAAAGTGGTTTTCGCGACATGGTTTGTCTGTCTGTGTGTGTGTGTGTGTGTTTAATTTTAAGCATGAATGCATTGAGCTAAGAGGTTAGAAATTTTATATTCAAATTAGGCGCCCCCCCTGAGGCGTGAAAATAACCTTTTAATCAAAATCGGCCAAAAAGTACTAGTACTTCTGATGTACTTTTTCAGTTTCTCAAAATTCGCTCCAACCGTTTTGATTCAAATTCAAAAATCAATTATTTTTTAGATGCTCTTTAAAAAGTATATTCTCATTTTGCCATTTAAATCTTCGGAAGACCACTTTACTCTTGTACACTTCATAGGAAAGATAGGAGAAATGGTTGTCATGGTAACAAAATATAAATATTTTCCCATACTTATAAATTTTACATCTTATTTTTTCGAATTACCGTACTGTCGGAAACTAATCATATCTCGATACAAAAAATCTGGTGTAGCAAGCACAGTACACAACTTTCTCTTGACGAAGGGTAAGAGAAAGTTGTGTGATTTGCGACCAGTCACACCAGATTTTTTCTATATTTTGTGATTAGGCCTAAACATTTTGCTTTGATTCAAAAAAGGGAAAATAATATAATTTAAATTAGGATTTTTACCTCAATTAATTTTGATAGAAGATTGATAAAAAACAATAAATAAATATTTCTTTGTTTCAGAATTGAGGCCTTGGGAAAAAAAAAATTCAAGTGAGGCACCATTATTATCAAAGAAACAGGACAAATGCAAATGGAACGTATTTTTAAGATATTTAAGATAATACCAGAAAGGTAAACGAAGCAAGACTTTTAGACTTTCTTTGTTTGAATTCACGTCGAGCAAGAAGCCAGTCGATTGAATTCATCTCTGTGCTTTTCTTCCTTTGCGATTCTATTAGTGGGAATAAAACATCACACGCACCCCTCATCTCTTAATTAAAAGGTATTTATAATTTGCATATTTCATTATTCATAAAGGTTTAACATTTAATTGTTATATCTTTATATTTTCTGAGTTATAAAATTATCTATTATTTTTAATAAAGAAACCTCAAGGTGGGAAGGGGATGTACATTTCCCATTTCAATTAAAATACCTTATTACTTATTATTATTTTTCCTTAAAATTAGTAAAAAAAATCGTTTGACAATATTATTTTTCCTTTCTACACACAAACATATGAATCTTAATTAGTAAGAAAAAATTAATATTTTCTTTCTTTTACAGAGGCAGTTATTGCTAGTGATTGACTTCTCCCTTCCCACTGGAGGATCCCCATCTCAGCGCATTTCACACTCTACATTCTGCACTATGTAAGTCCTGACAATCAAATTTTGTCAATTTATCATTTCATATCACAAATAATAATTGCATTTTTCTGGAAAAGGTCATTCTCGCTCTTTTAAAATCTTTGGCTTACTAACCTCCCCCCCCCCACCCCCTTATTTTATGATATTACATAAACAGAATGATGGAATCCCCTCCTCCTCCATCATTCTAATTGCTGAACAGCCCCTCCTTTTATCACCTTTTATCATTAAATCTATAGAACTCTGTCTCAGTGGCGTAGCGAGCTTAACTCGCGCCCGGGGTACAATACCTTTTTAGCCCTCCCCCCTCCCCCCCCATTTGAAAACCATATATTATACAGAGGCGTATATAGAAATTTTTTTTCGTGGGGGACCCGAACTCAAAAATTTTCAAAATTTTTTGCCCTGCTGTTAAAATCATTTTACCTTTTTTTAGGAGGCTAAATTTTGCGGAATTTTTTCCCCATCCTGCGGAAAAATTTTATTTTTTTTGCGAAACCAAATTTTCCTGTCACGCGGAAAGTTTTTTTCCCAGATGGCTTAAATAGAAATGCCTGAACCTCCAATATATGTATTAATTACAACGGTTATCGTCTAAAGTCTTAAATGGCCAGAGTTGCGGAAAAGACTGTGTGAATGTGTGTGTGAGTGTGAATGAGAAAAAAGTGTGAATGTTTTAAAAAAAAAAAAAATTTTCCCGGGCATTAAAATTATTTTTTGTTTTGCGGACCATTTGGCGCCCCTTTGTGAGTAGCGCCCAGGGCATGATGACCCCCTTCGCCCCCCCCCCCCTCGCTACGCCACTGCTCTTGTCTGCCTCCCTTTTTAATCTGTTAATATTTCCTTTTGAACGGGCTGTAGCTTTTTTTTTTAAAGTATGTTTGTCCAAAATTATTTGTTTTAATTAACAATGAAATATTTACAAATTTCTTCTTACAACTTCTCATTCTATCTGGGAACGTGGAAAAGTATTTTTAATTAATGATTAAAAATTCTAAGAGGGATGGAAATGAAAAATTACGTTCATAATTGGAAAAAACAAACAGCTTAAGTTATAATACCCGCTAAAATTTATTTTTTATCTCGTCTAAAAGAAAAAAAACGATAAATTAATATTTTTTTTTATTTATTTGATTATTCATTTCTAGTCGTGTGGGTCTGATATTTTGCTTTGCTTTAAATGGGGAATTAATACAATTTAAATTAGGATTTTTACCTCTACTCATTCAGTTAATCGATTATTAAAAAATAATTATAAAATTGATTCGTTATTATAAACAGCAGAGGGCAGCCCAGAGCAGCCCGTGGGCTACCTTGGTTTGCACACAGCGAGGGCGTGGGAAGGTGTGCATCTGGACAAGTGTCAACTTGGGCTGCATCGAATTATTTATATTCATCTCAAATATTTTCATTTTTAAGGTCAGTAATGTTATCAAATATTTATTTAATTGATTCAGGACTATTATTTTAAATAAATTCATTAAATAAAACAAAACAAATTTTATAAACTTGTGTTCTAACAAGTTAACCTTTAATTGTCAAATTTTATTCTCATTTTTTTAATACTTCAACCTTTTTTAATCGTTTAATATTCATTTTCTATTTAAATTCGTCATGCAAATTATATAAATTAAATAGATCATTCGTTTTATTAATTGATTCACACTTTTCTCAAATTTGACAAATCAATCTGTTCATTTTCTTTTATTTTTAAATTAGTTTAAATAATTATGAGTTTTGTTTTAAAATATTTTTCTTATTTCTATTATTTACGAGTTTGTAAAATTATTATTTAATTAATTTTTTATTCTAAATCTCTTTCAGAAAGGTTGAAATCAAAAATAAGAGTCCTGATAATGAGGAGTCAATAGGGAAAAAACAATCTGATCCACATTTACTAAAACAGATCATTTAATCTCACTTTCTTTATTTTTATTTGAATTATTTTAGCTCTTTATTTATTTTTATAAATCATTTTTGAATTTTTTCAAATGCCATTCAGGCAGAATATGTCAATTTCATTTTATATCTTCCTAACCTTTCTATTTTAAAATTAATTTTAATCACTCGATCTTTTAAATCATTTTATATATTTTAATGATATTTATTTTTAATTTCAGATGTGATTTGGATCTAACAACTCTTCAACAGATATGAGAGAACATAACATCAAGCATTCAAATATATATATATATATATGACTAATGAAACGAAATGGCCAAAATTGAAATGCAATTATCAGCTGTATTTAAAAAAGAGAACTGTTTCAAGACAGAGTGTTTCGAAGAAAATGCTGACTGAATTAATATTATTAAATAAGGTAAACATTATTGACATTCATAAAAAAAAATAAAATGAAATAAAAAAAAGAGATCTTGGCTGCTAGTCATCAGCTGCCAGGCTTGGCTGCTAGTCATCAGCTGCCATGCTTGGCTGCTAGTCATCAGCTACCATGCACGCATAAACCAAGCATGGCTGTCAGCCGGCATGCACTTTATCCCCACTCTTCCCTACCCTAACTTGACCTAAATGGGCCTCCACATCTCCGGTTCAACTGAATATGTCAATTTCATTTAATATCTTCCTAATCTTTCTATTTTTAAATTAATTTTAATCACTCGATCTTTTAAATCTTTTTATTTATTTTAATGATATTTATTTTTAATTTCAGATGTGATTTGGGTCTAACAACTCTTCAACAGATATGAGAGAACATAATATCCTTCAATCATATATATATATATATATATATATATGACTAATGAAACGAAATGGCCAAAATTGAAATGCAACTATCAACTGTATTCGAAATTTCAAGACATAGTGTTTCGAAGAAAATGCAGGCTGAATGAATATTATTAAATAAGGTAAACATTATTGATATTGATTGACATTCATAAAAAAATGAAATAAAAAAAAAAGAGATCAATTTTGTTATTTAAAATTAACTCAGTGTTGTACGGACAAATTCTTTAAAAAAAAAAAAAAAAATTCTAATTCAAATATAATAAAGTTTAAGAACTATTTGGATCAACAAATCTGAAAATATTTAAATCAACTCTATTTCATTTATCAAAACCCGTTTTAATGAAAATATTTTAAGTAAAACATTTTTTTAATTGACAATAGGAATTTATATTTCTCTACTGCATTTAATATAAATAATATGAATTCTCTTTCAATTGATAATTAGATTGTTTCTTTTTATTTTCAGAAATGTCTCCAAGATGCAACTGAACGTCCTCAATCCTGGTTAATTCACCTTAATTTCATCTTGTTTCTTTGTGAGTTTATTATTTATTTTATTCGCTCTATTTTTTCAATAATACTAATTATTATTTAAATGTTTTATTTTCTTCTGAGCCTCTTACTCAAATATCTCTTTTTCTTATCAGGCTAGGAGAGAAGTTTGATTCTAATTAAAAAATACCAAATCGACTAAATTTATTTTTTGTGTGGACTTTTTTTCTACTAATCTATATGGTTTATACAGTATACTAACTTTCTATTTGAGTCCCTTCACAAAAATCTTATTTCAATTGAGTCATTAGTGGAGTTGTCATACAGTCTGTATTATTATACATTAATTGTTTGTACAAAAACTACAATGCAATGCTTATCAGTCATATATACAGAGCGCCAAGTTAGACATACAAAGTTGTTTTGATAAATAATGAGACTTATTACCTGGCTGCATTCTCCTTTCTTATCTACAGTTTAAATACAACAGCCACTTTAAATCTTCAAATATTTTCATAAGATTTTCCAAATAATTATATCTTAATATAAATACTATTCTAATTTATTTTAATATACGGAGAAATTTCGGAATAAATACACTCCCCGCAAAAAAGTGGCGCACTTTGTTTCTTCTTTAAGAAGAGCTGTTCTAATCTATTCTAATGATACTGTAATTTATTAAACATTTAATATGAATAAACTTATACATTTCTAAATAACTTTAGCACAAATTCAAAACATTTTAATCAAATTATACAATTTAAATAAAATAAAGAAAAATATGTGTATTTTCAATATTTAAGACAAATCAACTTAATCTCGATATGTTTTGTTGGATATTAATTAAAAATTTTGTTTTTATAAGAATTTCCAATAAATAGAACAGAAAAAAATTGAAAAGGAAAGATTATTTTAAAATATTAAAAATTTGGCGTTAATAAAAAAATTCAACATTTTTGTCTTTGTTTTGATTAAATTATAATTATTTATTAAAATAATGTGGATTTGTGTTAAATTTACTTAGAAATGTATAAGATACTTCATATTAAATGTTTAATAAATTTCAGTATCATTAAGGTAGAGTAAAATAGGTCTTTTTAAGAAGAAACAAAGTGCGCCACTTTTTTGCGGGGCAGTGTAGAACAAAAATAATCGTTTGTTGAATATTTAAAATATGTGTCACGGTGATAGAAATAAAAAATAATTATTTCTTTGTTTCAGAAGAGATCGCAGAAAATCCATGGTATTCAAATTAGAAGTGAACTCTTTTAAAATCGTGAGCTGAAAGAAGGAAGCAAACCATTCAAGTCGAGGTAAACACCAGTGGCCTGAGCTCGTCTCTCTGCAAAGTATTTCTTCTATTGAGTTGATATTACTGTAGTATCAATTAAACGTTACACACACACGTCTCATCTCGCTCGGGTTGAAAGGTATTTATTATTTGCATATTAAGTCAAAAATTTATATTAATCATTTTTAGCAAGAATTTTAATTAAATAATTATTTTTATTTCTAACAGGGGCATTGATAGAGGTCACCCTCTCCCTTCACCATCGGCCTTGATGCCTGAGCAGCAACATCTCTGCACACTTCAGGTTCAGGCTCTCTTTCTGTCACCAGGTAAACCTAATTATTCCCTTTGATTATTTAATTGTAATGAAATTCTTTAGAAGTTGACAGACTCTGTCTTTTTCTTAATTAAGCTACCCTTTTGAATGGGATTGTATTTTTAATATTTAAACCCTCCAAGTCGCTTGAATAAAATACAATATAATTTTTCCCTCTTCCACCACTTGTGGGAATATTCAATTTAACTAGTATTCAAAATTTCCTCTTAAAAATATATATTTGGTGGGACTTATAACACTGTTTTTCATATTTAAAGTTTTTTTTTGTTTCTTGTTGATAAATAAAGATTAAAATTTTTTCTATTATTTATCGCCTACTCTCTATTCATGATTAAATATATAACTGTGAAGAAATAAACAACATTTTTATGTTTATTAATTTATTCTATTGACGGAAAAGTATCATTTGGATTTTTTTTTTTCGAAGAAATTTTTAAATAAATAAAACAAATGTTATTATAAAATATAAAAAACGTTTGTATTACATCTCATAATGATATAATAATAAATAAATATTTCTTTGTTTCAGGGCTTACGAAAGAACGAGACATCTCAAAAAAGAATACAACACATCTGAAAAAGAATTCTGAAAAAAAAAAAAAAAAAATACAAGCTTCTGATTCATCTTCCTCATCAAGGAGTAAGCACTTACTTGATATATTTCATTTGAATCTAAAAGTCGAGAACAGCCACTGCATGCTTTTACTTAAAATAGAAATCTTAATATTATATTTTGACACGATTATTTTAGTATGAACCAGTATTATGTATTAAAATCTCATGCACTAGATAGATATATTCTTGGTTTAAAAAAAGAGGACAATTATAATTTATATATATATATATATATATATATATATATATATATATATATATATATTTATATGTTCTGGAAGGTTTCCGCGACCGGATGTATGCGAAGATAAGTTTTCTCGGGTTGTGTCAACCTAAATCAAACACAGACACGATCACACATACACACACCCAATCCAAATCTCAGATACAAACCCAATCTCCTAACACATCCACTAACCAAACCAATAACACATCGACTTGGGGAGGCAGACTGAGGCCCCGTAGTCAACCCAAACCGAACACAAACGCAATTACACACACTCAACCTTCCTCCTGCTCTCAGAGACCAAACCAAGCCTCTGAGGCATCCAAATTGACCTGGGGACCAGCAAGACTGCGACCCCGTAAACAAACCACCCCAACAATTCCCCCCTAATTCCATATTCTTGAAAATGGCTCCAAAAGGAGAGCCGAAACGTCGAGAAAATCTCAACATCACACGCGACACAACCCGAGAAAACTTATCTTCGCATATATATATATAATATATAATATGTGGCTCTGATGAAGGCGTTACTTCGCCGAAACAAGTGATTTTTGTGCAAACTTGTTAGCCTCAATATGTTCTGAAACAAGGAAAAAAATATACATATATATATATAAATTTTTTTAAACCAAGAATATATCTACCTAGTGCATGAGATTTTAATTATATTTTGAATCTCTATTAATATTTTCCGAGTATTTTTATCCAGATTAGATTAATTTTCACTTTTTTTTTTTCTAAGATTTAATTAGGAAAATTTTTCTTAAGTTTAAAATAATATTTACGAATAGGCTTATTAGAGTTGAATAAAAAAATTCATTTTCAAAAAAATATAAAACTTTATTCAAGATTTCTATTAATGCTTTTGTAGTTTCGAATATTCCATTCTTTTGGCATGGAAACAATAAATAGAAAAAATGAATTTTTTTTTACCTGTTTATTAATGAAAGATTTACGACATTTTTAGATTAAACTGAATCTCGGATGGCCTGAAGAGAAATTGCATTTGCTCTGAAATCTCCAGGAGAATTTGAAATTACACGAACTATGAATCAGTAATCAGGCTTTAGAAGGTAAACCATTTTCAAATTTAAATATCGTTCCGTATATGCAGGCAGTCAAAAATCTTCAGACTTTCAAGTCTAACCTCAACAGGCATCTTCTCAGTTCCCGCAGTTGAGTTTCCCCTTTATGCTTCTCCTTTTGTTTTTATTTTCTTCCTGGCTGCATGTGACTATTGGTCATTATAGGTCTTCGGACCTTATGCACCCATTCCAAAAAAAAAAAAAATAAAAATAAAACACTCAATTCTTTGTGGATGTTCAGAAGTTTCGGGTAAAATTTATTCACCCATCCTAGTGAACAATTCTATTGAGAAAGAGTTAAGTCTCATAGTTGATATTTTATTCTACTATGTAATCTATTTAATTAAAATATATGATGACTAGCTGCGGTAGGGTTGCCTTCGGCAACCCTACCCCGCTAGCCCTGGCGGGCGGCGTCTCGGGATATGACTAAGAGTTGTCCAGATAAATGTATTTTAATTAATTATGAGGAAGAGTTATTTTTTATTTTAAATATTTGATTAATATATTTTTCAATTATTTACACCCTAAGAAAGCAACATTTTAAATTTTATTAAAATCGAATGAAAAATAAATATTAGGGGGCCAGGGGGGTGATTGCACTTTCTGAGGTCTAAAATACCATTTTTCAATTATTTACACCCTAAGAAAGCAACATTTTAAATTTTATTAAAATCGAATGAAAAATAAAAAAAATAAAAATTTAGGGGGGGGGGGCGCAGAGCGGAAAAATCTTTTCAAATGTCGAATTGTTAGGGGGAGGAATAGTTTTTATTTTTCATTTTAAATTTTTTGATAAATATATTTTTCGTAAAGCGAGTTAGATCCTGTTTTCCAATGCTTTGCTATGGGGTAATTGATAACCCCCAAAAAGGGGGGTTCCCTACCCCTAATTCGATATAATGATAGCCTAAAACCACCCCCGGAAAATTCCCTACCCATTAAAAAAAACTCCATGAAAATCGGTCCAGTAGTTTCGGAGTCTATGCGTTACAAACAGACAGACAGAGATTGTCTTTTATATAATAGTATATGAAGATATACCAGTTTAAAAGTCTTTATAATATTAAAATTTGTTATTTTCATAGGCCTAGTTACAATCGAGTAATGTTAATTAAATAGAATACATAGTAGAATAAAATATCAACTAAATAAAATTATAGTCTTAACTCTTTCTCAATAGAATTGTTCACTAAGGATGGGTGAATGAATTTTACCCGAAACTTCTGAACATTCACAGAGAAGCGAGTGTTTTATTTTTAGCTGCCTGCACTTCGTAAATATGACTATGTTATATATGAAAATTTTAACTTATTGTTAAAAGTTTTTAAGATTCATTTTAAATTTTTTTTTTTTTATTTATTTAAGGTCTTTTTCGGCATCTGAGATCATTTAGACCCCGTCCCTATTTATTTCATTTGATTGGTATCCTATTCAATTGAGATAAATTCTTCGCCTGGGACGGGATGCGAACCCTTGACCTTTGGCACCAGAAGCTGATACTCTACCTCCTGGAGCCATAGCTCAAGGGCTATTCATTTTAAATAAATTTGGATAAAATTTATAAATTAATAAATGAAGGAATATTTCACTTTTTTGCTACATTTAAATTAGGAAAAATTACTTAATTCTAAGTGTATTAATTATCTTTTTTGTATGTTTTAGGTTCCATCAATCAACTATAATAGTAAACAAAATCAGTGAAGGAGGCCTCGGCTGATATAAGTAGAAATGCACCGAGAAAGCAGACGTTGCAGCTGGCAGCAGAATGGAAAACCATCTCTCAAAGTAAGTAGCTTAATAAACTTAATATCTCTACTTTTTCTATCTATACTTTCTCTTAATACATCTCAAAATTCTAATTTTTTATCTAATAGACATATACAAAGTGTTGAGATCATTATAATTTCTCTTTTTATACTGTAAATTATTTTAATTATATTTTTTTTTTAAATTTCAACTTCAATATATTTTTCCAAACAAAAGCGCAAATAAATCATCCAGTCCCTAAAATCTGATACCACCTCATGAAGGTCTAACTTTAGAAAACAATTTGCGCTCTTGTTTGAAAATAAATATTAGAAATAAGGTTTAAAGTTTAATTTTAATATTTGATTTGAAAGATTATTAATATCTCAATATAATAATTAGAGAGGGAAAAAAGTCTTTCGACCTTTGTCAACTTTGAAACTTTTTCTGATTTTCTTAGATATCTCCACTGATCTCATTTTAATTTATTTAAGGTCTATTTCGGCATCCGAAGCCATTTAGACCCTGTCCCAATTTATTTCAAGTGATATTGTATTAATTGCTTTATAAAGTCACAATTATAAGAATTTTTTATTATTTCAAAAACTATTAGATTTAAAAATTAACATCTACTTTCAATATTCGTTTTGAAAATATATTGCTTTCATCTAAAATGTTCTTTACTCGGTTTTTTTTGTGTGGCTATTGAGGATTTATTATATTTTACTTCAAATTTTATAAAGAATTCAAGGTGGGGGTGGCTATCTGATTTTTTTTTTTTACAATTATTAAATAGGAGATAGGAGAATTAAAAATTATTGGTTTAAAATATAAAAGTTTATTAAAATAAGTATAAATATATTAGATACATTTGTATTCATCTATTAGGTATTAAGTTAAATTATATAAAAAATAAAATTTGATTTGTTTGTTTCAGGCAAGATTAATGACATGAGGCAGGACATCACATCATACATGCAAGGTTGCATCGTTTTATACGCTGAGTGAGTTCTTTGAGAGAGTTAATTATTTTGTTGCTTGAAGATGATTCAGAAGACTATAGCGATCTCCATCCCTGATCTGGAGGAAAAATAAAAATTCTATGTAAGTAATTTAATATTTCTTTTTATTAAAATTAGATGCATGAATTAATTATATATAATACAAAAAGGCCTTCATTTAAAATTAATTATACATTTTTATTTAGATTTGTGAAAGAAATAGAAAAAAAAACATAATTTTTTTAATAAAAACTTTTATTTCAGAAAAAAAAATTAAAGAATAAACAAATAAGTAAGTACAATACGTATAATATGGAATAAAAAATGATTATTCATAAAATGAATTATCATTTATTTATTTCTTTTATTATTATTAATAATTCCCCCCCGAGGATGTCACCTTGTCGTGGTGGGGGGGCTTGAGGGTCTCGACCTGACTAAGAACATCCAAGTCTCAATGTCTTGGTTCATCCAAGACATCCTAAACCAGAATGAATGCTAAAGACAAATATATTTAATTATTATAATAATTGAATATATTCTCTTTAGCGCCCCTGGCGCGCAGAGAGCCGGCGGCCGCTTCATTGCCTCTCTCCATGCATGCATGCATGCATGCAGGGGGCAAGGGGCGGCCGCCGCCGTCGCCTCTGTCGACTTGAGCTCTCTGCGCATGCGCCAGGGGCCAAGGAGTGGGGACTGGAGGCTATATAAGTCATTGCGCGCATGGGTTGGTGGTCGGGGATGGAGGTGGACAGCAAACTGATCACATCGTCTCGCCTCCTTGAAGATTACTATATAATGATTTATTAATAAACACTATTAATATATTTGTATCTGACTTATTTTCATTTCTATTACCTATTACTAGTAGATAAATATTATATTCAAGAATATTAATAATCTTTACTTTCTCTTGTATTATTTTAATATGAGAATATTAATTTAACCTAATTTAAATATTTACTATTATTATTATATATTATTATTAGACTATTTTATTAAAGAATATTAATAATCTCAAGATTAGTTTTTTATTAATAGAAGAATATTGAAATAAATATTTCTATTACTTTAAATATATTTAAATTAGGTTACTAATAAAAATTTTCATTTCAATTAATATTCACCCATTAATATGAAACGAAACTTGAGATCAATAAATAGCCTACTAATAATATATATTATTAAGGGTAGATTATGTTACTTGCCTTTCCCATTCTCTCGTCCTTATTTGGTCAGCTTGATGAAACCTTGAAAAAGAAAAATAGTATATTTTATTATCTAGCTAGGGATAGAGTGAGGGGTTGATACATCGAATCGATGTTTTTTTTTTTTAAATACAAAATAGCTACACATGCAATCTTAATATTACAATTATTATAGGTAAAAAAAGTATAATAAGAGCCTATGACATTTATAAAATAGATAGAAGTCCTTTAATTCTTTATCTAGATAATTTTACTAATAACAAATGCAAATTAGTATTTTATTTTTCTTTACTTACAATATACAGTAGATGACATTTTCTATCTGACAACTCATGTCCTTGTTTTATTATTTTCAGATGACCTGCGATGTGTTGATTGGCGACGGGGGTAGACGGAGATCCTGAAACAAAGGAAAATTATTTTTTTAGTTATTTTATTTATAATAATAAAAGATTTGCACATTATTTGTCTCCCTGTCCTATTCTATCATGTATTTAGATAATTAATAAAGATTATTTTTTTATGTGAATGTTTTACTTAACTCCAAATTCCTTGGCATTCCCTTATTAAAATAAATTAGATTATTTAAACAAGCAAGTTATTTGGGAGAATTTAGTAAAAAAAATTAAGTTTTAATATTAGAAATTACAGAAAGGCATAAGATGTTTAAAATATTTTTTTTTAATCAAATATTTATTGTAATTTTTTTGAACAAAAATAATTTTAATTAATGAAAGGTATTAGTCATTATGCAAATATAAACTTATATTCAATATAATTAATATTTTAAGTAATTATGTAAAGCAGTTATGACCTCAAGAATCGCACAAGAGCAAAAAAGATTTTCTAAATTTCTTTCGCTGATTAAATTTTTTTATCCAAATATTTATTATAAGAGCCTTATGATGTAAAAAAAATCTTTTAGATATTTACATCACCTGTAATTTCTGATATTAAAATTTATTATTTAAAAAGTAAATTCTCTTTCCAATGCATTAAATAAATAAGATCAAATTAATTATCACAACACTTTAACATTTCTATTTTTCAGATTCTACTTTTTTAGAATAAAAAATGAAAATTTATTCAACTAAGTTTTTATGATTGAAAATAAAATTGATCATTTTTTTTTTAAATTAAACATCTCTTTGCCTTAAAATAATTAAAGAGAGAAACCCTTGCCCTATTAAAATTAGCCAAGACTTAACAATTTCTCATAATTGTTTTGCAAAATGAGATAAGAGGGGAGCCTAGCCTATTTTGGACCATCCTACTAACTATATTTCCAATTATAATTATACATAAATAAATGGAATAAAAAATTAGAAGGAATAATATTATAGAAAAGTATTTTTTTTAATAATTTTATAGAATTGATTTAAATAAATTTTCTAGGTCATCGATTTCAATGGTTTTCTTTGTTATAAACGTCCAATAACATCTGGAGGCAAAACATATCAAAATCAAGTAACTTCCTGTTTTCCGCATAAAATAAGAAGGTCTTGGCCAATTTCGAGATATTTTATAAATAAAAATTTTCAAATCTAATTTCGCCAAAAATATTATTGAATTAGACTCCTAAAACCAATGAAATCGAAGCCCTAATAATTAAAAATCTCTTCTAATATTAAGATGTATTAAAATAAATTAGATAAAGTTAGAATTAAAAAAATTTAAAACAAAATTGAAATTTTTCTCATACCCTTGGTAGTATTTTGAGAAAAATAAATAATCAACTCACCAAATGGCAACACGATGTCGTTGAGTTCATCTGGATTAAGGTCTGGAACGAAGCATCTTGGGAGAAATTTTCTTCTTATTTGGTCTCGGACCTGTTTACTCCTTCCACCTCTTTCTTAGTCGACCACGGCTTCTCTTTCCTATAGGGGCGTTGTCCTGTATTTTCCTCAAGGTTTTCATTCATTCTTAATACTTGTGCACTCCGCTCTGCCCTCCTCCTTTGGACCCATTTATCTTCTAGCATTCTTAATTCTGTCCATCCTTCTCTTACCCACGACTTCTCGATGTTTTCACTTCGCAGATTTCAATCATATCTGACGTTTTTGTGGTGTCAGTTCTTGTTTCGGCCGCGTATGTCATGTAAGGCCGCAACACGCTCTTATAGATGCGGACTTTTGTTCGACCGCTCCGTATCGTCGAGGCCCAACTCTGTTCACGAGGTTGATTAGAATTGACTCAATGAGTCACCTTGCCTTATTCCCTCGTTAAGTGGGATCATCCCCTCAAGTTTTCCCTCTACTCTAATCCTTGCGAAGTTCCTCGTGCAGATCTCCTGAATTAGTCTAATTAGGCCCGCAGGTATGCCGTGGGTTTCGATGATTTTCAGGACATGCTTCGTCCGGATCTTATCGAAAGCTTTTTCAATGTCATTAAAGCAGAAGAATACACCTGTTTCTCATCTTCAAGATTAATCATATTGGTGAGTTTGCTTGCAATAATGATCGTGGTAAGTTTTTTAGATGAGTATTGAGTAAGTTAATGCCTCTGTAGTTTTCGGGGTTTCCCATTTCACTCTTTTTAAAAATTGGAAGAAATTCTGAAAACAAAAAGCAGAAAAAGCTGATAAAATAAAATTGGAAGTCAAATTTTGTCATGCCTTGATGCTGTATTCACATGACAGTTAAAAATTATTTACTAATTATTAATGTTATAAAAATTAAGGGATCAAAATAATTAACTCACCAAAATGCCAACGCATGTTGACCAGGACTATCGGCAAGAAGCATTTTGGAAGGAATTCTGAAAATAAAAAGGAAAAAAAATATTTATAATTATCAAACAAAAATGAAATATATTTAAATTAAAAAAATAAATAAATTTGAATTTATCAAAGCTCACCTTAATTAATGATATCTAATCACTCTGCCTTTTCTTTGAAGCTTTCGGGCTTAAAACAGCTCAAGTTTCTGTTTTTCTTTTTTAGAAAAGATTGAGTCGACCCGGAGCTTAGAATCAGCAGATAAGTTCTTTGTCCAAAACCACGTGATGTATTTTCTCTCCTTCTTAAATACATTATTTGTATGATCGATGAATGTTGTCCAAGCATTTCAGTCGAGAAGTTGTTCTGGTCGAAATCACACCTAAAATTAAAAATAAATTAATCTTTAAATTTTCATTATCTTTAATTTGAATCCAGAAATGTGAAAATGAAATTTGTATTAATCTAGTCATTTAAGGTAATAATGAAGAATAAGTGTTGGCAAATAAATTGAATCAATTGTATTTGTTTTCGAATAAATGTGGGATGTTTAATTTTTAAGGTTTTATTTAAGCATCTCCAGGCCTTGGGAAATTGAGAATTTATCGGAGGTGGCGTTGCATTAAAACAGGTCGCCCGCCACGGGGCGCAAAACAAAGGAGACCGATCAAGTTGGGAGTTGTGGGGAATTCGGCATTATTTTTTCTTAGTTTTGCCCATTTCACGAAAAAAGCAGCGTAACATATATATAATGCAAAATATCCTCCAATAAATTCGCAATGTCTGAAGAGGCTTAAATAAAAGCCAAATAGCCTAAAAAAAACAATTGTTTCAATTTATTTGCCGAAGCTGCATTTCTCATCATTACCTTACATAAATTACACGGGGCTAATATTTCAGATTGTTAACGGACACCAAAATCACGATAGTTATAAAAATTAATTGAAATAAGATTTTTGTGAAGGGACTCATATAGAAAGTTAGAAAATATACTGTATAAACCATATAGATTAGTAGAAAAAAAGTCCACACAAAAAATAAATTTAGTTGATTTGGTATTTTTTAATTAGAATCAAACTTCTCTCCTAGCCTGATAAGAAAAAGAGATATTTGAATGTAGGATAATTAATATTATTTATATTATATGAAGTAAGAGAAATATAAAAATGAAATTTTTACTTCCTTTTGTCAATTAAAATATGTTTTACTAAAATTGTTTTCATTAAAATGTGATTTGATAAATAAAATAAATAAATTAGAGTTGATTTGAATATTTTCATATTTGTTGATCCAAATAGCCTAAGGTTAAGGACCCCCTTAAACATTATGAAATTCTTTAAACTAATCCAAATTATTTATTTGAGGATATTAATATATTTGATTTAGAAATATTTTTCTTAAAGAATTTGTCCTTACAACACCAACTTAATTTTAAATAACAAAATTGATCTCTTTTTTTTATGAATGTCAATCAATATCAATAATGTTTACCTTATTAATAATATTCATTCATTCAGCATTTTCTTTGAAACACTATGTCTTGAAACAGCTCTCTCCTTTTTTAAATCCAGTCGATAATTGCATTTCAATTTAGGTTAATTCGTTTCAGAAGTCATATATATATATATAGGAGTATATAATTGATGGATGTTGTGTTCTCTCAGATGTGCAAGCATATAAGTTGAAGAGTTGTTTGATCCAAATCATATCTGAAATTAAAAATAAATAAAATGATTTAAAAGATCGAGTGATTAAATTAATTTAAAAATTGAAAGGTTAGGAAAAGATCCAATGAAATTGACTAATTCTGCCTATATGACATTTGAAAAAATTCAATAATGATTTATAAAAATACTCGAAGAAAATATATCAAAGAAAAATAAAGAAAGTGAGATTAAATTATCTGTTTTAATGTGGATCAGATTGTTTTTTTTTTCCTATTCACTCCTCATTATCATGGGTCTTACTTTTGATTTCAACCTTTCCAAGAAAGAGATTTAAAATCAAAAAAATTTTTTGAAGGAACTCAAATAGAAAGTTAGTATACTGTATAAACTATATAGATTAGTAGAAAAAAAGTCTACACAAAAAATAAAATTAGTTGATTTGGTATTTTTTAATTAGAATCAAACTTCTCTCCTAGCCTGATAAGAAAAAGAGATATTTGAGTAAGAGGCTCAGAAGAAAATAAAACATTTAACTGTTTGTTACGAGGGTGGATCAAATATAAAACGGAATTTTTTTTTACAATTTTATTGAATTAACAAAAAAATACAAAACCCTCGCCTCATTTTTCTACGTAGTCTCCTGCATTTCCAACACACTTTTGCCATCGATTTGGCAACTTTTTGATGCCGTAATTGTAGAATGAAGGAGGACGTGTGGCCAGCCAGTTGCACACGAACTCCTCTACCGCTGCATTGTCATCAAACCGCTTTCCTCCCAGATTTTCTGAATCGTATTGTGACCTCTGATGAACTCGGGTTCACCATTACACCTCGAGGTCAAAACGTTCCAGTATGGAGTGGCGAGAGAGAGGTGCGGCTGGGCCAGTTAAGGCCAAAACACGCCTTTCTGCTGGAAAGGTCCTTGCGACTGTTTTTTGGGACTCTGAAGGAGTTTTGCTAGTGGATTTCCTTCATGAATGCCGAACACTGAATGCAGAGTACTACTGCCAGCTTTTGGACGAAACAAAAGCAGCATATCGCAACAAGCGCCGCGGGAAACCAATCCGGAATGTGATTTTGCTGCATGACAACGCAAGGCACACACTGCTCGGTTGACACAAGAAAAACTGACCCAAATGCATTGGACACCTCTGGAACATCCTTACAACCCAGATTTGTCACCCTGTGATTAACATTTGTTTGGGCCACTGAAAAAAGACCTGGGAGGAAAGCGGTTTGATGACAATGCAGCGGTAGAGGAATTCGTGCGTAACTGGCTGGCCACACGTCCTCCTTCATTCTACAATTACGGAATCAAAAAGTTGCCAAAACGATGGAAAAAGTGTGTTGGAAATGCAGGACACTACGTAGAAAAATGAGGTGAGGGTTTTGTATTTTTTTGTAAATTCAATAAAATTGTAAAAAAAAAATTCCGGTTTATATTTGATCTACCCTCGTATTTTATGCTTAAGAATAAAATAAAATTTAACAAGAAATTTAAACTCTTGGCCCATCTTGCTATCTATCCCCAACAGTTTCTAATTATCTTTCTAATAATAAAAGTATTAGTGAAAAAATAGAGCGAATAAAATAGATAATATACTCACAGAGAAACAAGATGAAATGAAGGTGAATTAACCAGGATTCAGGACGTTCAGTTGCATCTTGGAGACATTTCTGAAAATAAAAAGAAACAATCTAATTATCAATTGAAAGAGAATTCATATTATTTATATTAAATGCAGTAGAGAAATATAAATTCCTATTGTCAATTAAAAAAATGTTTTACTTAAAATATTTTCATTAAAACGGGTTTTGATAAATGAAATAGAGTTGATTTAAATATTTTCAGATTTGTTGATCCAAATAGTTATTAAACTTTATTATATTTGATTTAGAATTTTTTTTTTTTTTTTTTTTAAAGAATTTGTCCCTACAACACTGAGTTAATTTTAAATAACAAAATTGATCTCTTTTTTTTTTTATTTCATTTTTTTATGAATGTCAATCAATATCAATAATGTTTACCTTATTTAATAATATTCATTCAGCCTGCATTTTCTTCGAAACACTATGTCTTGAAATTTCGAATACAGTTGATAGTTGCATTTCAATTTTGGCCATTTCGTTTCATTAGTCATATATATATATATATATATGAAGGATATTATGTTCTCTCATATCTGTTGAAGAGTTGTTAGATCCAAATCACATCTGAAATTAAAAATAAATATCATTAAAATAAATAAAATAAAAGATCGAGTGATTAAAATTAATTTAAAAATAAAAATAACAAAATTGATCTTTTTTTTTTATTTCATTTTTTTATGAATGTCAATCAATATCAATAATGTTTACCTTATTTAATAATATTCATTCAGCCCAAAAAAATGTTTTACTTAAAATATTTTCATTAAAACGGGTTTTGATAAATGAAATAGAGTTGGTTTAAATATTTTCAGATTTGTTGATCCAAACAGTTCTTAAACTCTATTATATTTGATTTAGAAATATTTTTTTTTTAAAGAATTTGTCCTTACAACACCTAGGTAATTTTAAATAACAAAATTGATCTCTTTTTTTTTATGAAAGTCAATCAATATCAATAATGTTTACCATATTTAATAATATTCATTCACTCTGCATTTTCTTCGAAACACTATGTCTTGAAACAGATCTGTCTTTTTTAAATACATCTGGTAATTGAATTTCAATTTTGGTCATTTCGGATAAAGTGCATGCCGGCTGACAGCCATGCTTGGTTTATGCGTGCAGCAGCCAAGCCTGGCAGCTGATGACTAGCAGCCAAGATCTCTTTTTTTTATTTCATTTTATTTTTTTTTATGAATGTCAATAATGTTTACCTTATTTAATAATATTAATTCAGTCAGCATTTTCTTCGAAACACTCTGTCTTGAAACAGTTCTCTTTTTTAAATACAGCTGATAATTGCATTTCAATTTTGGCCATTTCGTTTCATTAGTCATATATATATATATATATATGAATGCTTGATGTTATGTTCTCTCATATCTGTTGAAGAGTTGTTAGATCCAAATCACATCTGAAATTAAAAATAAATATCATTAAAATAAATAAAATGATTTAAAAGATCGAGTGATTAAAATTAATTTAAAAATAGAAAGGTTATGAAGATATTAAATGAAATTGACATATTCTGCCTGAATGGCATTTGAAAATATTCAAAAATGATTTATAAAAATAAATAAAGAGCTAAAATAATTCAAACAAAAATAAAGAAAGTGAGATTAAATGATCTGTTTTAGTAAATGTGGATCAGATTGTTTTTTCCCTATTGACTCCTCATTATCAGGACTCTTATTTTTGATTTCAACCTTTCTGAAAGAGATTTAGAATAAAAAATTAATTAAATAATCATTTTACAAACTCGTAAATAATAGAAATAAGAAAAATATTTTAAAACAAAACTCATAATTATTTAAACTAATTTAAAAATAAAAGAAAATGAACAGATTGATTTGTCAAATTTGAGAAAAGTGTGAATCAATTAATAAAACGAATGATCTATTTAATTTATATAATTTGCATGACGAATTTAAATATAAAATGAATATTAAACGATTAAAAAAGGTTGAAGTATTAAAAAAATGAGAATAAAATTTGACAATTAAAGGTTAACTTGTTAGAACACAAGTTTATAATATTTGTTTTGTTTTATTTAATGAATTTATTTAAAATAATAGTCCTGAATCAATTAAATAAATATTTGATAACATTACTGACCTTAAAAATGAAAATATTTGAGATGAATATAAATAATTCGATGCAGTCCAAGTTGACACTTGTCCAGATGCACACCTTCCCACGCCCTCGCTTTGTGCAAACCAAGGTAGCCCACGGGCTGCTCTGGGCTGCCCTCTGCTGTTTATAATAACGAATCAATTTTATAATTATTTTAAATATTTGACAAAAAACACATTTATCTCGATAAGGTTGAATATATCTAAAAATGTAAAAAAATGTTATCATTTTTAAGGTCCTGACGATGAACAAGTTTCGAAACTGAGAATTGCAATTCAGTCGACCATTAAAGAACATTAAAATAAAAAATTAAAAAAATCTATCTAAGAATTTTATTAATTTCAATCAACTCACCGACCACCCGTGTAGATGAAGTAACTGCGGCTCAACTGAGTCTCCGAGAATAGATGTCCTTCATCCCAGAATCAAAAAATTTTTATTTATAATTATTTTTTAATATTCTATTAACTGAATGAGTAGAGGTAAAAATCCTAATTTAAATTGTATTAATTCCCCATTTAAAGCAAAGCAAAATATCAGACCCACACGACTAGAAATGAATAATCAAATAAATAAAAAAAAAATATTAATTTATCGTTTTTTTTCTTTTAGACGAGATAAAAAATAAATTTTAGCGGGTATTATAACTTAAGCTGTTTGTTTTTTCCAATTATGAACGTAATTTTTCATTTCCATCCCTCTTAGAATTTTTAATCATTAATTAAAAATACTTTTCCACGTTCCCAGATAGAATGAGAAGTTGTAAGAAGAAATTTGTAAATATTTCATTGTTAATTAAAACAAATAATTTTGGACAAACATACTTTAAAAAAAAAAAGCTACAGCCCGTTCAAAAGGAAATATTAACAGATTAAAAAGGGAGGCAGACAGAGCAGTGGCGTAGCGAGGGGGGGGGGGGGGCAAGGGGGTCATCATGCCCTGGGCGCTACTCACAAAGGGGCGCCAAATGGTCCGCAAAACAAAAAATAATTTTAATGCCCGGAAAATTTTTTTTTTTTTTTTTTTTTTTTAAACATTCACACTTTTTTCTCATTCACACTCACACACACATTCAGACAGTCATTTCGGCAACTCTGGCCATTTAAGACTTTAGACGAAAACAAGAGTTTCAATTTATGATTAACCAAAATATAATACAACCCTCAAACTCAGAATGGGCTAGCCCACTACACATGGTGTTGAAGAAAAATAAAACTTGGCGAATGTGTGGTGATTATAGACGACTGAACGATCGAACAATCCCCGACAGATACCCACTACTGAGGATTGACGACGTCAGCACAATTTTACAAGATAAAAGAATATTTTCTAAACTTGACTTACTTCAAAAATATTACCAAATCCCATTAGCGGAACAAGATAAAAGAAAGACAGCCATAATCACGCCATTTGGCCTATTCGAATTTAACGTTATGCTGTTTGGATTACGGAACGCACCTTCGACGTTCCAAAGATTTGTTAATGAAGCTCTTCGTGGTCTAGATTTTACATTTTCCTATCTGGATGATATTTTGATTACATCAAAAACTCCAGAGGAACATAGACAACACTTAAGAAAATAGTGAAATATGCAAATCATAATTACCTTTTAATTGGACAGAGATGTGAAGCCTGTGACGTTTTATTCTCACTAGTAGAATCGCAATAGACGAGAAGCAGGGAGATGAGTTTAATCGAATGGCTTCTTGCTTGAGGTAAATGCTACTGAGGACTGCATGGTTTTTTTTCCTAAGCTCCTTCTTCTGAAACAAAGAAATATTTATTTTTATCTTCTTCTATCGTCATATTTTAAATATTCAATAAAGATTATTTTATTAAATAATTGTTTCATTTATCCCGTAATTCTTTACGTTTTAACTACAGGATATTAGAATATTTATTCACGTACGATTAAAAAGCATCCCTTATTAATAAATCTCAGAAGAGGCAATATTTTTTGATTATTTACTATAATTAAATTCTATCCTTTCGTTAAATAGAGGCTTTAAATATAATCTCGCACCCTCTATAACCTGTCTACAAAAAAAAAAAAGGTTTTCGCTTTCATGTTTGTAAATTTTCAAGTTGTTGATCTATTGCGTAAAGAAAGTAAAAAAATAAAATTCTATAGAAACATTTGTATAAATCGATTAGCACCCCTCAAAATGCTTTCTCACAACTCTGGGGTTGGACCACCCCGAGTGAGGAACCACTCATCTAATATATATGTAAGAACTCTGAGAAAAAAGATTTCAATTTTAAGAATTTCAAAAAATTTAGCCTTTTAGTTAAAAATAATAGGCTAATCGTTCTAGTAAAATATAAATACATTATCAATCAATTATGAAATTTTTTTTTTATGAATAAAAAGGCAAAAAAATGAAGTAGGAAAAATATTAGATTTTTATTTTTAAATTGCAAGTCAAAAAAAATGTCAATTTTTTTTTCCTCAATCAAACATTATATAAAGTATATTGAGAAAATTTGTAGAGTTGGAAAATAATTTAAATGGGGGGGGGAGGCTTTTAAACAATCAGAAATAAAATTAGAAAGAGAGGCAAAGTTTTTATAGCTTCAAATGATAATCACAAGAGACCGGACAAAAAAGCATAAAAAAATGGAAAAAAGTGCTTAAAAAAGCATAAAAATCTTGAATAATAAGTTGTTAAATAAGCATAAAAGTTGAAAAAAAGCATCTAATAAGCAATTTTTACTCATACCAATGGCGTATACAAATTTTTTTTTAAAGAAAAATTGCAAAAAATTTTGTTTTTGCGGAACCAAATTTTTCACCCTGATGAAAAAATTTTTTTTCCAGGGCTATATTTTTTCGCACTGCGGAGTTTTTGAAATTTTTTTTTTTTTTTTTTTTTGGGCGGGGCGGGCCCCCTCCCCCTCCTTATATACGTCCCTGGTGTATCCGTGTGTGAATGGGAAAAAGTGTGTTTTTTAATTAAAAAAAAAAAAAAAAAATTATAAATATTCGTAAAATAAGTTCAAATAAGCATGAAAGGGGAAAAAAGCATGAAAACTCAAAAAAAGCAAAAAAAGCATAAAAAATGCAATCTCAATACACTTAGTTTTTCCTAATTCGTATAGAAATTAAATATCTAATGGTTGCTTATAAAATTGAGCAATGAGCATTTTGCTTAAAATCCGGTCTCTAATAATCACATACAAATCAAATATTGTATCAGGAAATGAGGGGGGAGGAATTTTTTTCTAAGCACGAGATATCAAAAGAGAGAATATGACAAATATACAACCCTTACCACCCTTTGAAATTAATAGATAATTTTATAACTTAGAAAATATAAAAATAAAATGTTAACCCTTTATGAAAATGAAATATGCAAATAATAAATACCTTTTAATTGGAGTGTGTGATGTTTTATTGTAATTTTATCGCAATAGAAGAGAGGCACTTTGCAGAGGGATGAGTTCAATCGACTGGCCCCTTGCTCGAGGTGAATCAAACTAATTGACATGCTTGCTTCCTTTCTTGAATCAGCTCATAATTATACTCGTTATTTAAAAATACTTTCCATTTGCGTATCTGCTCTTTCTTTGATCATGTTGATGACGAACATGGATGCTCTCCCTTCTGAAACAAAGAAATATTTATTTATTATTTTTTATTCTCTTCTATCATTTTATTTTAAATATTAAATAAAGATTATTTTATTAAATAATTGTTTTATTTATCCAGTAGCGTAACGTTTTTTAGCTGGGCCCCCCCGCAAACCTTTATTTCGGGCCCCATTAATAGACCATACAAAAAAATTTTTTTAAATACCGTATATCCCAGAACCCTGAGGGCCCGGGCCCTCTAAAAGAGAAATTTTCATTAAATTTTTTACCGTTTTTATCGGAGCCCTGAGGGCTCCGAGCCCTCTCAAAGAGAAATTTTCTTAAATTTTTTTAATCTAAATTTTTCCGTTTTTATCGGAGCTACAGATTTTTAGCCCGGCCCGGCCCGTGGGCCCCCCCAAGGTCCGGGGCCCCCCCGCATCGCGGGGTCTGCGGGGGCGTACGTTACGCCACTGTATTTATCCCGTAATCCTATTTAATTAATCTTATTTGTGCAAGACACATTAAAAGTTAATTAAAAGAAAAAGTAAAAAAAAAAAAAAAAATTCAATTTTCATAATAGAAATAAAATGTTTTTTTTTTTTTTAAGATTGGTTAAAAAATAATACTTAAGCTGTTTGGTTTTTTCTAAAATAAACTAATTAAAATTTCGAATATTTAAACGCGATTTTCCTTTCCATCCCTCTGAGAATAATCATTAATTAGAAATGCTTAATAAATTAACCAATAGTGTATTTTCATGATGAGAGAGAAATAGAGGGAGGGAGGCTGAGTTGTTTCTGCATAAAATTTTTAAGAATTTTAAAAAAATCTATAGGAAGTACAATCATCTTTAAATAAAACAAAGTAATGAGCACGACCAACAGAAATGTTTCGAATTTTCCCACAGACATCAGAATGAATATATTCACCTGGTTTATATTTCGATGACTGAGGATGATCATGAAAAGATTTTCTCCGCTGCTTACCTAATTGACAATTTTAACAAAATAATCCATCAAGAGATTTTATTTTTAAACCTGGTATTAATCCTTCATCTGCCATTTTCTTTAACGACTGAAAATTCACATGACCAAATCGTTCATGCCATAAAATTATTGAATTCTCAATTGCTGTTGAAGCATTTATATCATTATTATTATTAAATTTGAATAACATTTTATAGCATTGATTAGAGAGTTTTATTCCTGTTGCTACTAATTCATTTACCTTCATAACTTTTCAAATAAGACTTGCATTTCTTTATTTGTTACAGCTCCTATAGAAAATAGATTTTTTTTCAAATTCGGAACAAGTGTTCGAGGTTCCAGATTGCCATTTACTAAAGCTAAAATCTCTATTGAGCCAATACCTTCGGCATATATAAATGAATCATCTCCAATTTGAATAGCGATTTCAGAAGACAGTAAACCATTCTCAATGAAAAGTCATATGTTTAGAAGCGGCACTATCAGCTAGCCAAGTATCTTCATATCCCTCGGCAGATAAATTCTTTGTTTCAGCACTTAACGCTTGGTGTTTAGAAAATTGCCTATTATTTTTTCATTATGTGGTTTACTTTCAGGTCTTCTCCAGCATTTGGACTTAAAATTACCCTTTTTATGACAATAAAAACATTCTATGTTCCTCTTGGATTGATTATTGGTATATATCGGCCTTTTATTTTGGGATCTATTTACTTTGAGAGAAGAAAAAACGGTTGAGACTTGGTTTTGATTTAGACGTTGTTCTTCTTTAAGTAGCCTAGCCGTTAAATTGTTAAAAGTTGCTTACTTTCTTCGTAAGAATCCCAAGCAGTAGCCCGCATTTGGCTGGAAGACTTCCTAATACCTTAGCAATTTTATCTATCTCTTTAATATTTTCTCCAATAAAGCTTGAGCCAATGATTCAATTTTACTCACATGTTTAGCAACTCCATCAGTATCATTAATTCTATAATTGAAAAATTGTTGTTTCAAAGTTACTTTATTTATACTAGACTCTGTTCATGAATTATCTTCAATCGAGTCCACATTTGATCAGATGTTTTGCAGGTCATAATAGTTTGAAGTTCTTTAAATTCCATTGAAGTCGATATAAACAGCATTCCCCTCGCATTCATATGTTGAAATTCTTTCTTGTTCTTCATACTTTTTTCTTACCTTCGACAAAATCCAATAAATTTTCTGCTCTAAAAACTCTATTTCCACAACTGAAAATTGGTTCCGTCGAATTTCTGAATAGTAAATGTCTTGAATTTGTCCATCTTCTTCCTTCACTTAGTTTTTTTTTAAATAAGCGATACCTGATGTAACTATCTATGTTCAAGAACAAGGAAAAGTATTTCTTCTTTAAAATTGAATGCCTGAGAAATTAATAAACTGGATAAGATTAAAGAACGATTATTTAGTGTAAAGGAAAAACATTCGATAAACAATAAAGGTAATAAAAACAACAACATGAGCGATCAAGTCTACTGCAGTGAACAAAGTGGATAACATGTATATGAGATCAATTTATACTTGACAACAATTATTATTTAAAAAATTAAAGTATTTAAAAAATTAAAGTAAAGTATTATACTCACTAATAATTTGACGTCTTCTCTCTCGTTAACGTTATACTCGGAACACCAAGACCAGGCCACCACCGACTTCTTGGTCCATCCAAGATGCGAATATCTAAAAATAAAAATGTATTATTATAATTATTGTTAAATAAAGCTTGGAATTATGTACCCTAATTAAATTAATAAAAGTGATGTTGATTTTTAAATAGCTAAAGTCATTTATAATAAAAAAATAAATTCCTGATTCCCAAATCCCTAATTAATAAATACAATTAAAAGAAAGAATGAAGTGAGAGAAGAAATTTCAATTATTCATCATTAGCTCAACTTGTAATTAAAAATACATTTTAATATAAATATTATATATTTTTTAAAATTTAATGGAATGAGAAAGTTAATTATTTTATCTAAAAAAATTTTCAAAAATTGCTCCAACTATAATTTTTAAATTGTGGGTCCATGATTTAATTAAACATTTTCTAATTGACATATGATTTATTTATAAATAATTTTCTTGAAAGGGCCCCAGGTGCAAAGAAAGATAAAATAAGTGAAATAAGGGTGTATTCGGGGAAGGGTGAACAAGTTCCAAAAAAATCTAAGAAAATTTTCTACTCTTAAATAAGTAAAATAAATTCCTGACTTCATAGAGCCACCCTGAATTAAATGAACATTTCTTATTATTATTAGAGATTGCAGTGGAGAGTTTTTAGATTGAAAATTAAACACTTACAAAGTCGAACGTTTACAGAAAAAGGCATGTCTAAGTTGAGATATTCTTGTTTTATCGGCCTGTTTCTTTTGACAATGAACTCCATATGATTCTTCCAGCAAATAATCTACTAAACATCGAGTGATTTCCACTCTTCGTCTTCATTACAAGCCGCTCTTAATATCTTCGAGGCATATAATGATGATCAAACATGGACAACATTAAGTAAATTAACCGTGCCTCGATCTGGACTTGGCTGTGCGTTCCTTAAGGGACTCTTTTATGCAGTAGGGGGACGAAACAATACTCCTGGAACCCTGGAGGGAGCTACGGATCCGATTGGGTAAATTCTATTCTATGTCCTCCCTATGTTGTCTCTTTTTGGTCTGAAAAAATATAAAAAAAAGGAATATATTTAAAAAAAAGCAGTTTTTTAGTTAGTATTGATTAAATTAATGATTAGGCTATCCAAGGTCCTAATTTTAATTATAAATTATATGCTGAAATTATATTTTCCTGTCAACAAACAAAATAATTAAAAGGCATTCTATAATAAGAATTCGCAACAACTTCAGAGTTTTTTTTTTTTTCTTAAAAAAAATTATTTGCAAACTCTAATGATAGTACTTCAAAAATATCTAATTATAATTTGAAAAAATGTAATTATTCATATTTATTTTAATAGTAATGGGAAAAACTTTTATTTTTTAATTATTTAAGTTCACTGGATTATGGCCAAACGGACTATTGTCCAAGCCATATAAATATGATAAGAAGAAGAAGTTCACTGGGGCTCGAGTCAAAAACGTTAAGAAATTCTATTTTGTTTGGATTAAAGTTAAAATTAAAAACGTTAATTTACCTCTTTTATGTAGCTGCATTTCCGTATGATTTATCCATCCCTCGTGATGCCGAATTCCTTATCCTGGAACAAAGATTTGGTTATTTGTCATTTCTATTAAAATATTAATGTATCTTTTTTCTTGATTTAAACTATTGTATATCTATCTAATTTTGATATTAAATAGTCATATTTTTTTAAAATTGAAATTTTATTATTAGAGTCCTAGACTGAATAGATAAAATACTAAAATATATAAAAATAGTTTTACCATATACCGTTCAACAAAATTTTCCTTTTATTTTAAAAAATTATTAATTAAAACGAAAGAAGATCATAAGTCAAACGTCATAAAGTTATATAATATATATATATATATATATATATATATATATATGAAAGTAAGTGTAAAGGAAGGCCGAATTATAATGAGATGATAAAAAAAAATTATAGCCGGCCCGGATTATTTTATTTTTACCTTGTCAGCTGGAACTGAACGTCATCCATCTTCAAGACAAGGTTTGTTAAAATTTTCACTGCCTGCTTCAGTTGTTAAGGTGGGTAGAATATTAGCAGTGTCTGCCTTTCCATTTGCTGAGCTCACATCAGAGTAAAAATATATATATATATATATGATTGATGGAAGATGTTATATCATTCAAAGCTCGAAGTAAAATAGCAAACGACAAGTTCTTTGGTCCAAATCACACCTAAAATTAAAAACAAAAACAACCTTTAATAAAGATTTTTATTCGAAAAAATATAAAATACCATAAAATAATGAGTGATTAAATTTTTTCATTCCTCTCTTTACTCTTGGACCATCTTGCTATTTATTTAAGAAAAATAGTAGATATAGAAAAAATAACATGATACAAAATAATCAAATAGGGAATGCGAGATGACAAGGAGTTTATCTGGAATAATGAATAGATGTATCTTGGACGGAATTTTGAAAATAAAAATATATATATATATATATACAGGAGAAAATATTTTAAAATTAGTAAAACATAAATTTCAATTTATTAACGCTTACCTTATTTAATGATATTTAATTTCTTTGAAAGCTTAAGTCTCTTCTACCATCTAATTTTGAAAACGAATATAATTCCATTTCTATTTCGTTTCATACGTCAGACGTCAGAAAAATAAAAGGAATGGAATGAAATGGAAATTATATATATAAAATATTTATGATTGATGGATCAAAGCTCGAAGCAAAGCAGCTGACAACAAGTTATTTAGTGTAAATCACACCTAAAATTAAAAATAAAATGAGCATTTAATAAAGATTTGCATTTGAAAAAATATAAAATGGCTTAAAATAATGAGTGATTAAAATTAATTTGAAAATAGAGAAGGTAAGTAAAGATCCAAGGAATCTGACATATTCAGATTGAATGATTTCATAAATTATTTATAAAAATGGATAATAATGGATCGAAAAATAAAGAAATGTAGTTAAATCTAATGTTTCTGTGGTTAATGAAAAAATTTAAATGTCAAATTTAAAGCGAAGAGTCAATGATTTAATAAAATAAATAATCAATTTAATTTTTATAATTTACATATCAAAATTTAATTGAAAATTTAAAATGATTAAAAGAGATGAAATATTAAAAAAATGAGAGTAAAATTTGACAGACCGACAAAGGTTATCCTGATGAATCATGAGTTTATAATATTTGACTTGTTTTATTTAATAATTTAATTGAAAATAATAATCTTGAATCAATTAAATAAATATTTAAATGCATTACTGACCTTAAATAATGAAAATAGTTGAGAATAAATTAAATAAGCCGATGTGATGAGAGAAAAACATTCTAGCCAGCCAAAGTCATGGACGAGATAAAGACACGAGGCATTCGCTTCCATTTTCAATGGTGTCAAAGACATTGCAACTTAACTTCGAGATTATAGCGTATTATTTCTTGTGAAAAATAAAATTGAATAATAAATCACCAATTTAAAAGGTTTTTCTTATTAATCTAAAAAATTATATATTCATTATTTAATAAATAATAAAATAAATTAAAGTGAACATTTTTTTAAAATTCAATATCCAATTAAAATTTTTTAAATTTAAAAATGTCAATTAACTTAATTAAAAAATTCTAAATATGGTTTACAAAGATTTAATTTACAAAAATATCACGCAAAATAATTCTCATAGCCCGTCACTATATTATGTAAATCAGAGGTTCCCAACCCGTGGGCCGCGGGATGATTGGAACTAGGCCGCGGATGTCTAAGAAATGATAAATTATATACAGTATATATAGGCTATATATATATACACTGAGCCTCGGTTTTTTTTAACGGAAAAAGTGGGCCGCACTTCAAAAAAGGTTGAAAACCGCTGATGTAAATAATTTCTTTAATAACCGAGGGGGCTCTCTGGTCTAGCAGGCTAGGGTGTCGGCTTCTACAAAGAAGATCCCTGTTCAAACCCTGGGCGTGCGGGATTGGAATATTGGATCTCTCCACAATAGCCCCCAGGAAACCCTACGAGGAGAGGGGACGTAAAGAAGATTCCCTCTCAGTGATGCATTCTTCGAAATAAAATATAACGGAAATAAAGAATTTGACATTCAATTTTAAATGTTTGAAGGCCAAATTTTATCATTATTTGACTCTTGGACGTTCTTTGCTATAATGACAAGAGAGCTACTAATTTAGTTTAGTAAATTAATTTATTAAAATTAATGAAAAAATAAAGTGAATAATAAACTCACCAAATGGCAAACTGCAGAAACACAAACTGAGACGACGTTGAAGTCATCTGGGTTGACGACGAGATGCATCGTCGAAGGAATTCTGAAAATAAAAAGAAAAATAATTAAATTAAGAAAAAAAATTTAAATGAATTTTTTATATTAGAAATTACAGAAAGCAAAAAATATTAATATGTGTTTTTTTAGGAAGAAATATTTATTCTATATAACAGTTAATTGAAAAATGAAAGTTTAATTTATGATTTGGTATTAGAAAAATCTTATTCCATTTATTATATTCCCAATAGTCAAAATCCCGAGACATGCACCTGCACGTGCACCCCAAAAGGATAATTTCCTGACCGATCCCGTGGTAACAAGATATTCTGGAAATGAACAAGTTAAAACAAATTGCAATTGAATAAATATAAATGTACACAAAGACAATATTTTCTAATTCCTTTCAGAAATTAAATATTTTTTATAAGATTGGTATGTTTAAACAAGATATTTACATCATCTGTAATTTCTAATATTAAAATTATTTATTTTTTTATAAACTAAATAAAATTATCTCTGCACTTTATTATTCTTCAAATACTTTTTAGAATATTATTTCAAAGAGAAAGAGATGTTTTAATAAAAAAAAAATTTAACTAAAGAGTAAATAAGTTTTTATGATTGAATAAAGAATTGATCATTTTTTTTTTTTAATTAAAACATCTCTTTGTCTTAAGAAGGTTGAAAAAAGAAACCCTTGTCCTATTATAATTAGACATTACAATAATATTAATAAAGGAGAAGCAGTGGCGTACCTAGGGGGGGGGGGGGAGGCGGTCCGCCCAAGGCCCCGAGCCGGCATAGGCCCCCATATATTTATAAAAAAAAAAATTTAATGAAAATTTCCCTTTGAGAGGCTCTGGGGCCCTCAGGGCTCAAGTAAAAATGGAAAAATTTAGATAAAAAAAAAAAACAAAATTTAATGAAAATTTCTCTTTGAGAGGCCCCGGAGCCCTCGGGGTTCAGGGATATACGGTTTTAAAATATTTTTGTGTATGGAGGATTTTTTTTTTTTTTTTTATGGAATGGGTGCATAAGGTCCGAAGATCTATAATGACCAGTGGTCACATGCAGCCAGGAAGAAAATAAAAACAAAAGGAGAAGCATAAAAGGGAAACTCAACTGCGGGAACTGAGAAGATGCCTGTTGAGGTTAGACTTGAAAGTCTGAAGATTGTAGGTTTTGGGGAAGATAGACGCAGGGAGCTTGTTCCAATCACGGGAGGTCATGGGGGCAAAGGAAGAATGAAATTGATTAGTTCTGTTAGTCGTGATCTGAACAGCATAGGGATGCCTCTCTTGTGTTCCGTGAATATGTTGCATTGGGTGGGATAATTGATTTTAATTCGGCAGAGCATTGACCATGGTAATACCTGGATATTTAAAGATGAGCACTCCCCCCCAAAAAAAAAAAAAATTAAATATAAGGCCCCCTCTTCGAGTGCCGCCCCAGGCCCCCACAACTGCCTTGGTACGCCTCTGAGGAGAAGAGAAGATATTTAGCCTGGCCTTAATTCTTCATTATTTTTTAAATAGTCAAAGAAGGAGTGGACCATTTCGTTAAAGATATTCCCAATTATAATTATACATAAAAAAGGGAATAAGAAATTAGAAGGATTAAATGAGAGCAGTATGAGATATGATAAAGAAATATATTCCAAGAAACGCTTTCTAACGAAAAGGTCACCCTCTTCCTAATGCTGCCCTGTCCCTTTGCTTAACTTAATAATCAAATGATAAGCAATGATTTTGATTATGAGTAATAATATAAAGCAGCGATTCAGAACCTTTTTTGATGTGCGGCCTACTTTTTCCGTAAAAAAAAAAAAAACGCTGATGTATACAGGGATGGGCAAGTTACTCGATTTTGAGTAACGAGATACAAAATACCAATTACTTCAGATTTTTGTAACGAAATACAAGATACCAATTATTCACGGGTTTGTGTAACGAGATACAAGATACCAATTTCGTATTTCAAATACATTGAAAATACCAATTACAAACAAATTTTTCCTTGATTTTAAAATACTTTTTGGTGGGGTAATTCTGGAACTAGAGCCCTGCACGGGTACGGGTTGGCCCGTTACCCGCCCGGCCCGCGGGCTTTGGAGGCCAAGAAAAAATTACGGGCGGGTACGGGCGGGTAGCAAGTCTAAATAAACGGGTTCGGGCGGACGGGCATGCAAATGAAATTTTATTTAAAAATTGCTAGACATTCGTTCATTCATTCACTAAATCTCGGGCGGGTATGGGCGGGTTTGAAAAAATTCCGGGCGGGCCTGAAGAATGATAAAATATTACAGGCCGGGTACGGGCGGGAAGTCAAAAAAAATACGGACATGGGCCGGTCTGGGCCAAAAAAAATCGGCCCGTGCAGGGCTCTATCTGGAACCCTAAATAAATTTAGTTTAGGAAAGTGGCAGCTAAACTTATATTGGAGAATACCTTTGGAAAATCGAAAACAATAAAATTATTCATGACACTAAAAAAAATTTATTTATAAAAATATGAAAAGGTTTCAAAAAACCAAGTTTTCAAAAGTTTTGTCGGATAATCTGGAACTTGATGGAGACAAGGGAGGATACAAGGGGGGGGTAAAGGAGGTAATTACCCCCCCCCCCCAAAATTTGAAAAAATACCTATTTTTGGTTCCGCGGATGAAAAAAATGTAAGATTTAGCCTCTCTAAAAAAAAAGTAAAATATTTTTACGGCCGAAAAAAATTTTGGTTCCACGAACGACACATGCAAAAATATTTCGGCTCTCTAAATAAAAGGTAAAATATTTTTCCGTGCGGGAAAAATTTTTGGTTCCGCGAACGGAACATGAGAAAAATTTTGGTTCCGCAAACGGCACATGAAAAATTTTTTGGTTCCGCGAAAAACAAAATTTTAAATTTTTGAGAACAGCCCCCCTCCACCCCCCGAAAAAATTTCTATATACGCCCCTGGTGATGTGCGACGTCACACCAGATTACCCCCCCCTAGAAACACCTCTGGATCCGCCCTTGGATGGAGAATGAATAAACCCGCAAATGAAAACAATCTTTCAACTGGGGCAGAAGAACAAAGATTTAGTCGTTGAGAGCTGGTTGAAAGAAGAAAGCAAAAAAGTTTTTTAACGAAGAGTGAACATTTGGCGGATTGATTGACTTATCGTTACTGGTTTTTACTAAGATTCGGAGCAGAGAACCCACACGACGATTAAAAAAAAAAAAAAGTATTTGGTATCTCGAATTTCAGATACCAATTACTAAAAAAATGTAACGAAATACAAGATAGCAATTACTTTGCCAATGCTGTAACGAGTTACAAGATACCAATTAATATTGTATTTGGTATCTTGTATTTCAAATACATGTAACTGATTAACGCCCATCCCTGGATGTATACAGGGTGTTTGAAAAAGGACTTTACAACTTTGAAAATTCATATAAATTTATACAGAGAGCCTAGAGAGGTGATTTTAGTGTCAATTTTAGAGAAACACATCAAGTTTTTTTTTTCCTCAAACTAAAGATGTTCTTCCTGGCTTCCTTTGGTTATCATGCATACATCCCATCGGTAGTCAATTTCTTCCCATACTATTTAGTTTGAGGTAAAAAAAAAAAAAAACTTGATGCGTTTCTCATTAAACAACACTAAAACCAGCTCTGTAGCTTCTTTGGATAAATTTATATGTGACTTTCATTTTTCAAAACAAAACTCAGAGCTCGGGTCCAGTCAAGAAAGCCATCTTTGACGCTCAACTGCCATTAGTGCTCGTGATAGTGCGATTCGGCACTAGCAAACTAGGTGAGTCAAAACTTGATGTGTTTCTCTACAAATTGACCCTAGAATCATAGAATCACCTCTCTAGGTTCTCAGTAGTATAAATTTATATGAATTTTCAAAGTTGTCAAGTCCTTTTTGAAACACCCGGTATATGTATATATATAATTTTTTTTCTATCCTTAAACGTCCGCGGCCTACAGGTTGGGAACCGCTGATATAAAGTATTTGCCTGTAGAAATCATAATAATTATATTAATAATAAAAAATACTTTTCTATTCTCTCTTCTCAATAAATTAAATTAGAATTTAGGAGTTTAAGCTTTCACAGTTGTTTTCATTAGTAAAATAATTTGATTTTCGGTTCAACTGTGGTTTATTTGTAAAAATTACAACGTTTCAGTCACAGAATGAGTCGAAAAATAAAGAGATTAAAATAATAATAAACTCACCCAGTAGCAAAGCGCTATATTCTTAAATAATCTAATAAAATAAGTATTTTTAAATGAAATAAGAGAGAAGACAGCCCAAAAGCCAAATATTTGACTTTATTTTATTTATTTTTTTTTTTCATAAATTCAGCTTAGCTGAATGCCTCAAATAAAGAATAAAATAAAAGTGGAAGTCAAAATTTATCATCCCTTGACACTTGGACAATTTTGACATATTAACAGCTACAAATTCTTTACTAATTATTAATATTATAGTAAAAATAAAGTGATCAAAGTAATGAACTCACCAAATGCCAACGCGTGTTGATGTGGGATGATCTGGATTAACAACAAGAAGCTGGGAAGTAATTCTGAAAATAGATAAGATAATATATATATATATATATTATATAATATTTAAAAACGATAACTTATATATTTAAATAAAGTAAAACTCACCTTATTTAATGATATCTAATCACTCTTCATTTTCTTTGAAGCTCTCGGGCTTAAAACGGCTTAAATCTCATCTCTTTTCTTTTTTGTATCTGCTCAGAGGTTTAAACAAATAACCAGATGACAAGTTCTTTGTCGAAAACACGCGATGTATTTTCTCTCCTTGAATACATTATAAATATATAGAAGGTTGTCTTAGCATTTCAGTCGAGAAGATGTTAGGTCGAAATCACAATTTCCACTCAGCTCTAAGTAAATCAGCAGACGACAAAATCTCTGCCCAAACACACACCTTGAATTAAAAATAAATACATCATTTAATTAATATTTAAATACCGAAAATATAAGATGGTTTAAAATTAAATTAGTAATTATCGTATCGTATTGTATAATTCGTTAAGGCTTACCTTAGTTTAGGATATATTTAAATACTCTGCTTTTTTGTTAAGAATCAGGTCTCTCCTTTTTAAATATATCAAACAATATACGCATATTAAATATTTAGGCCTATATATATATATATATAGGCCGATGATCGATAATGAGGTGTTATTCATTTGAAATTTGGTCGGGCTTTTTTGTTCCTACACTGGTCATGTTGAAGTTTATTCATATCAATTCCTCTATCAAGAAATGGGTCGACTGTCAATGTAGTTTCTTATTGAGACCTGTGCATAGCATGAACAGAAGTATTCATACTATTTGTCTAGGCCAATTGGTTTGTGACTTTGCTTGACCGATCTGAACTTCCTCAGTGTATTCGATTATTGTGATGGCTTTTTAGTGTTTGATAGGTTTTTAATTATTTCGTCAGTGTATGATTTTTTCTGTCCGATTAGATCCTTGTTAAGTTTTTTTGTTTTGAAACAAGAATCTCGGTCGTCGTTTTGTTTCGTATATTTAGTCAGGACTTTTTTTGTTTGTCTCTTGGCCTGTAAACATTCCTTGTTGAACCATAGATTACAGTGTATTAAATAAATTAATTATGAGGTGTTGTTTTCTTTCAAGCATTTCAATCTAGAAGATGTTTGCTCGAAATTACATCTGAAATTGAAAATAAATTAATCTTTTAATAATAAATATAAAATTATTTATTATCTTTTCTTCCTATCCACTATTCATTATCAGACCTGTTCTTTATAGTAAAACCTCTAAATGAATTATAATTTAAAAAATTGACTTGTAAGATTTTCAATTTCTTTCTTCGAGAAATTTTGAAACAAAAATGTCATAATTTATATAGATTTTTTAAACAATTTATACATTCAAAATATTTTATTAAAATTAAAATATAAAAGGGATTTGAATAGAATTAAAATGTTTTTTCCTGTTTTTAAGTAGTCATTTCATTTTTATATGTCAATCAATTTATTGGGACTTACCTTATTTTTATTTTATCCATGTGTTTTTTCTCTGAAACACTCGGGATTTGTAGTTAGTTCATTTTGGTATAGACCATAAAGAATAAAAATATTATTGAAATTTTATATATATATATATATATATATATATATATATATTTATGCCCAATGGATGTTGTTTTCTCAGAGCTTCAAGCAGAAGATTTGACAAGTTCTTTCATCGAAATTACACCTAAAATTAAAAATAAATCTATCATTTAATAAAAATTTTCAACTCAAATAAATATAAAATAACTTAATATAATGACTGAAAAAAAAAGATATGTTCAAAGAATTTGTCAAATTCTAGCTGAATTTTAAAAATGATTTATATTTTTAAACTAAAATATGGAATGAAATAAAACCAAATGTGATTAAATTATTTGTTTTGGTTAATCTCTAGAGAAAGGGTCAGATTATGTTTGTTTCCTATTCACAATACAATATCTGTATATATAATCTATTAATGAGGAAATATTACAAATTTTATTTCTAAATTTGGCAAGAGAAATGTCAAAACTAAGGAATTTATTAGATTTCTAAAATGAATTAGGATTAAATTTTTGTTTAATAGAATATCAAAATACTTGTAATGCCCAGTTTAATATAAAATGATTTAATCGCTTATAAACTCCATTTTTTCTATTTCTACGACTTATTTATACATGTATAAATAATTTTTTGTAATTAAGAAAGGTATCTGATATTCTATTAAACAAGTTATTAGTATAAATAAATTGACTCACCTTAAATGAATAACAAATGACCAAAAACAAAACAAAACAGGCTTTTATTTCATCCTTGACTGAGTGCATTCCAAATGCCTCAACGAAGATATGTTTTTTATAGAAATCTTTATTCTCCAAATGACCTAAAAATGAAAGAATTTGCATATATTAATTTATTTTAATGATAAAGATTTAAAAAAGTTTTGAAATGAATGTGACAAATTGGATTTTCACATTTGAATGGTTTTATATTATTTAAAGTTATTGGAAATAATTATAATAATATTAACATTAATAAGAACATTCTAATTTGAATAAGAATAAACTGGAATAAAAGAAATATAAAATAGATATAGAGATAGAATTGATAGAGAGATTAACAGAGAGGTTAACATTAATTTCTAAATGGAAATAGTTATTGAATTTCGGGATTAAATTATACTAATTAAAATTATATTATTTTAAGTAATAATATTTACTTTAAATAATATAATTTGAATGAAGAAATATAAAAAAACAATAATATAAATACCTGAGAAATAAAATGTGTTCTCTTGTCATCTCCCCACTTGTCAAAGTTGAACAGAGTTGCCATTCTCTAAGCTTATTATTTTTTTTCATGATTACCTAAAAAAAAAAATAATATTATCTTAAATCGATATGGCTTAAATTATTAATTCATAAATTTATTTTTATTTTCTATTAAAGTATTTGATTTTATTTTATTTGAAAAAATATTAATTACAACAGCTTTGCTATCTAGCGGTCACAGCCTCAACTATTTGATGCCGTTTGCATTGGCAGAAAATTTGATTAATTAAAAAGAAATGAATTAGGATTAACTTTTTGTTTAATAGAATATCAAAATAATTGTAATGCCCAGTTTAATATAAAATGATTTATTCGCTTATAAACTCCAATTTTTCTATTTCTACGACTTATTAATACATTTTTTTGTAATTAAGAAAGATATCTGATATTCTATTAAACAAGTTATTAATATAGAAATTGACTCACCTTTAATGAATAGCAAATTACCAAAATCAATAACCAAAAACAAAATAAAACAGGCTTTTATTTCATCTTTGGCTAAGTGCATTCCAACGATACTAAAGTTGATAAGTTTTTTTATAGAAATCTTTATTCTCCAAATGACCTAAAAATAAAAGAATTTGTATATATTGATAAAGATTTAAAAGGGTTTTGAAATGAACGTCACAAATTGGATTATAGAATTGATTAAGAGAGAGGTTAAAATTCTACATTTCTAATTGGAAATAGTGAATTCCAGGATCAAATTATACTAATTCCAATTATATTCTGTTAAGTAATAATATTTACTTTAAATAATATAATTTGAATGAAAAAATATAAAAAAACGATAATATAAAAACCTGAGAAATAAAATCATGAATAATGAAAATGAATGAAAATCATGAATCATGAATAAAATGTGTCCTGTGCAGGAAACAAATAACCATAGATAATAACAACTCAAGACTGCTGTCGGTTGTCTTTTTGAAATTTTATTAAAATAATTTAAAAATTATCTTACAAAATGAAATATTATTAATTATATACTGTATATAATTTCTTTATATTTTATATTAAAATAATTTTATAAATTTAGAAACTACACTAGAGTCATCTAGTGGCGATTCTCGAAAATATTAATTGCCATTCTTTTTAAAATTATTTTATATATTATTGTTTAAATGATCAAGCAGCTAGTAGTTTTTCAATTTACATTCATTAATTAATGTTTAATTATAAATAATAAAAAAAATAATGAAAATTATTTTTTATACATTTATAGAAAATGTAAAAAAATTATATTATAATTTATTAATGGGGGGGGGGGGGGGGATAATTACCTCATTTACTCCCCTCCCCCTCTTGTATCCAGCCTTGGTGTAAAACAACCTGCTTATGAATCAAGCTCAAATGATTCAGAAGAAGATTAAATTGATATTGATTTTGAGAAATTCTATGCCTCAGTAGGCAATGCCTTCAGATATGAAAGTTTCGGGCGCAGATAGTACTAACACACAGTATATAGTTCTGAGATATTTCAATTTTAAACTTTGAAAACAAACAAAACAGCAATAGGGAAGTTTGCTTGCTACTGTCTCTATTTATTTCAATTGGATTGGTAGCCATCCAATTGAAATAAATTGTCGCATGAGACGGGTTGCGAACTCACGACCCTTGGTACAAATAGCCAGCTCGCTAACCACTACAACAAGGCCCGAGGGCTACTCGTGTAATTCATAGGAAAGATAGGAGAAATGGTTGCCATGGTAACAGAATATAAATATTTTCCCATGTTTATAAATTTTACATCTTGTATTCAAATGTACCATACTCTGAGAAACTAAATATATGTCGACACAAAAAAACTGGTGAGACCAGTCACATCAGTTTTTTTTAAATGTTTCTATGTTGATATAGCCCAGAGGTTCCCAAACTTTTTCAGTTTCCGGTGCCCTTAATATATTAGAATTTTTCCGCGGCGCCCCATGTCAAATCTCAGGGCAAACCTTATGATAATAATAGTTTTTTTTTTTCATTCCGAATTCAGATACATCTATATCTCTTATGTTTGCAATATTATTTAATCTTCTTCTGTCCCTGCGAAGAGGGGGGGGGGGGGGCGGCAGACCTTACTTTCTCCCTCCAGCCCTATCATTTTTTGTTGCGACATGAAGAAATAGGACAGGCCGGCCCGTCGCACGGTCTGACGCCTATTGAAAAGAGGAAGGAAGAGACAGATATACAAACTGAAGGACTGCCTGTCCCAGCTAGGACAGCTCTTGGTCGCCATCCACGTACCCACAAGATGTGAGCCCCTGATCGATTGCAATTTTATTTAATAAATAATTAAAACTTCTGACTTTAATTTTTCGACTAATAGAAAAAATTAAAGGAGAATACTATGTTATTGCAATATTTATAAAATCTTCAAGGCGCCCCAAGAGAACAGTCGCGGCGCCCGGGACGCCGTGGCGCAGTTTGGGAGCCTCTGATATACTCTGTATACAGCGGCGTAACTAGCCTTTGAGGACGGAGGGGCGACTCAACTAGGGCGCCATTTTTTAAGTTGTAAAAATAATTTTAAAGAAATCTATCAATTTTTTGGACAATCTATTGAAAGAATATGATAAAATCACCGTCCATGGGCTATATTTTAGATTCCCTAGGGCGCCTATGTCGGTTCGAGGGGCGCCAAAGGATTGAAGCGCCTGGGGCGGAGGGGGCAAGCGCCCCCCTTCGCCCCCACCTAGTTACGCTACTGCCGATTAGCCTCTGTAAAGCTCAACCTGCAAGGCTTGCGGAATCGAGGAGTCTTTTGAATCGTGTTGCTTATCGAAAGGAAGGAAGAAAGTAGAACGGGAAAAATCAAATGGCTTTGAAAAGAAAACAAAACGTTCAAAGGGTGAGATTACATTTGTAATTAAATATTTTGAAACAGATATAGCATTTAAATTATTTTTTCCCAGAATGAATATTTAAATGAGTCTTAAGAGTAGATTTTCGATTAAATTGTTTGAAACAGACATCGCATTTAAATGGTTTGTCGCCGGAATGAATAATTAAATGTCTCGAAAGGTGAGATTTTCGATTAAATTGTTTGAAACAGACATCGCATTTAAATGGTTTGTCGCCGGAATGAATAATTAAATGTCTCGAAAGGTGAGATTTTAGATTAAATTGTTTGAAACAGATATCGCATTTAAATGGTTTGTCGCCGGAATGAATAATTAAATGTCTCGAAAGGTTAGATTTTCGATTAAATTGTTTGAAACAGATATCGCATTTAAATGGGTTTTCGCCGGAATGTATAATTAAATGTCTCTTGAGAAGAGATTCAAATTTGAATTCTTTCATACAAACAAAACACGAAAAAGATTTCCTACAATTGTTGTCGAGAGACGTTTTCGAATTCTTCTCTTTTGCCTTTGATACATTTTTCTTTTTTTCAGCTTTGGTCTTCAGTTCTTCGATTATTATTTTACCTAGAATAGAACAAATCCTCAATATCTAATAAGAAAAGAAATGAATAATAATATTTCTAATTTGCTTACCTGTTGACTTATTTGATGGTCTTTTGAGGAATTCAAATTTACTTTTATCTATCATTTGTAAATGGCTTTTAAAACATTTCTCTGAATGTTTCTTGAGAAAATACAAATTGATGAAATTTGTTTTACAAATAATACATGGGAAGACTGGACCTAAAGAAAAAGAAATCAAAATTAAAAAAAATATACAAAACACCTATAATGTTGATTTTGAAAGTGAAGTAAAATCTGCATTTAAAAATGATAATAGTGGGAGATATCAATGTCAGAACAGAAGTAAAAGTGAGGGATATAGAAGGAAATTAATCAATAAGATTCTATAGGAATAACGGACTAAATATACTGAAATCGCAAAGAACGACGCAAGAATAATCCTGAGTAAGAAAAGGCAACAAATATACAATATACACAAATAGGATAAAATTCCATCTGAAATTACAATGAAAGATTTTATCTAGATAATAGATCAACATTATAAGCATTATAAAAAAATAAACATATAAACATAACCACATATTTGCGATATAAATTTTTTATCGAGTCCAAGAAAGAGGATCAGTCTATTGCTGAATATTTGACTATTATTAAAACTAGAGAAACCATTGTGAATTCGGACAGTTAGAAGATGGTCTTATTAAAAAACAAAGTAATCTATGAGATTAGAGATGATGATCTTCGCCGAAGGCTTTTGAGAGAAGATAAATTAACGTTTGCAGAAGCGGAAGGAATTTGTAAAAGAGATGAAACGTCTAAAAAACATTCAAAGAACAAAATGTGAAGGAAAAAATCATCTTGCTAAAGTGTGTAAGTCAAGAAAGAAAGTTCACAATATTCTGTAGATGAAGGAAAAGAATATGAAAGTGATGAAATTAAAAAGTACTGCTCTGAAAATGGAATAACGATTGAAACATAAAAAAATTCCGAAACCGTATCTGAAAGGAAAATTTGATGATCGAGCACAAAAAGTGAAATTGGTTGGCAACACCCTAAACGGGTATAGTTTTTATGACAAAGAAAAGGATAAAATAATTTGCAGTCGAGTTTATAAATTGATAGAACCTCTAAAAGGAGAAAAATTGAAAATAAACGAAGATAACTTAGAGAAAGTAAAAAAGAACGATGAAATGGTAACCTCAGGAAAGGCTAAATGAAGAAAGAGAAGAAAGGCCGTCTCGAACAAGTAAGAAACCTCAATATTTATGAATTATATGAAACTTTCAACGCACTCGTAGACGCAGTTGCCAAAATTTTGAAGAAGTTTTCAAGATAAGGGATGGAAAGCTGTTATACAAGACTAAGTGGATGCAATTGAGCGAAATAAAACATGGATTGGAAATTTAAATTGAAAAAAGATATCGATGGGAAAACTAAAATGAAAGCCCGACTCGTTGCAAGAGGATTTAAACAAGATGAAAATTAATTTGATGAAGTATATATTCACCGGTGGCTAACAGTACAATGGTCCGTGCATTACTTTCTTTAGTAGCGGAAAATAAATATAAAATACACCAAATGGATGTAAAATGTGCATTTTTGAACGGCTAAAAAAGCTTTTTTCTTCTTTTAATCTTTGATTTGGTGTATTTTTTTGGTTTTTTTCTGTAAGCGACTCTCCTCGACGGCTAGGGGAAAGAGGTCTTAGGGCTATTATTGTATCGCCGCGCCCATCTCAACTTGGCCCTGGGGGGCGGCGTCTTGGGACGTGACCAGTAGTTTTCCCCTTAATTTTAAAGCCCATATGATTTTTGCCTAAATGAAAAGACACATCAAGTTTAAAATAATTGAATATTCGCCCTGCCCGGCCTGTGGGTTTTGAAGACCATGAAATAATTATGGGCGGGAAGCAAGTCTAAATTTCTCTTTAATAAACTGATTCAGGCCAACGGGCATGCAAATGAAATCAGGCGGACAGGGACCTTTTAAAAAAAAATCAACAATTTTAAAATATTTCTTTTTCCGACATCTGAAAAAGTTTATTTTTTATTATAAATTTAAATAAGTAAAAAAAATTAAATATTTTTAAATAATTTTTTGTTTATGTGATGTATTATTTAAAACTTATTATTAAATAAAAGAAAATTTATCTTATTTTATACAATGTATGATTCAGGGTTATTTTAAATAAAATTATTTTATTTAAAAATTGTTAGACATTCATTCATTCATTCACTAAATTTTCGTCGGGTTTTAAATACCCTAAACAATGTCTGATTTAAATGAAATGGTATTCATTTTTTTCAAAAATTTAATCTAGAATGTGAAAACCTTTGGATATCCAAGATATCTTTTACCATTAAAAAGATATAGCTAAAATTGTAAACAAATATCTCGGAAAAAATAGCTATTTAAAAGTTTGTCTCGGGTTTGACAAATAGATAGTATACTAAACCTGAGAATACTCTAATGTGGCTCATTTGTTTCCAAATTTAATGTAGAAGAAGAGAAAAATATGAGATTAAAGATATCTCCTACCATTCAAAAAATATAGCCAAAAATTGAAAGAAACTCTTCAAACAAACAAAAAAAATAAAAATTTTTCCATTTTTAGAAAAGCTTTAAACAACGTAAATAGAGGCTTATCAGATCCAAATCGGACTCATTTTATAGGAAATTTATTGTAGATTATAAAAAGTAAATCATATCTAAGACATTGATTATCGTTTAAAAAATATGGCCATGAATATGAAAAAATTAATAAACAAAAATTTTGTATACACTCCAAAAGTTGCACAGCTGCCAAACAATGCCTTAGAATAGTGCAAAGGGTCTCATTCTTTTCCAAATTTATTTATTTATTTATTTATTTATTTATTTATTTATTTATTTATTTATTTATTTATTTATTTATTTATTTACATAAAATTCCCAACAGAAATTTACTTCCATTATAGGGAAAGTTAAATTACAAAAAACGAAAATTAAATTGTATTATAGTTTAGTTCGTTAGTCCGGCCTCCCTCCTTGAATACTCGGAGATCATTTTAAAAACTGGAGAAATTTCTCCCATCCTAGTTTTAATTGGAGCTAAGTAAAATAGGGATCCAGATCTGAGAGCAAACGCTGGAACCCTAAATCCAATACTGGCCAATAATTCAGAGCAATCCCAGCGATTGCCCAACAGATCACAGATATTACTATAAATTGAGTCCCTCCTTCTTTCGGAGAGACTCTTGATCTCGAAGATCTCGAGTAGTTGTTCATATCCTATATGAGTAGCAGGGAGACCGAACTTTACATAAAACATGTGTTTTAAAAACTTTCTCTGGACTTTTTCAATCCCATTGATCTGGGTGGCATACAGAGGATCCCAGATCAACGGCGCAAATTCCAAATGCGATCTTACAAGAGAACAATACAAAATCTTAAGAGTAGATAAATTCTTAAAGTTCCCAGAATTACGTCTTACAAAACCTAACATTTTAAATCCTTTATTTACTATACAGTCCACATGTTTATTAAAAGTTAATTCAGCGTCAAAAATTATCCCAAGATCCCTTACCGAGCTCACTCTCTCCACCAAGACATCATCAATAAAATAAGTATAGTGCAGCGGAACTTTCTTTCTAGTAAAACTACAGACCTTACATTTGTCAATATTTAGTGATAGTAAGTTATCAGAACACCAAAGCTGGATATCATTCAAGGCACTCTGTAGATTCAAACAGTGATCAGCACTGGAAATTTTAGTGTAGATCTTTAGATCATCTGCATATAATAAAAAATTACAGTTTTTAATCACTCCAGAGATATCACTAATGAAGATGGCGAAGAGTAGTGGGCCCAGCTTAGAACCTTGAGGCACTCCAGAGTGAGCAATAAAATCAAAGGAAACCTCATTTCTGTACAATACATACTGCTTTCTCTGAGTCAAATATGAATACAAAAAATTACAAAGAGCATCACTGATACCATATTTTTTTAGTTTAAAAATTAACAGCTTATGATTGACTGAGTCAAAGGCTTTTGAAAAATCCAAATAAATACTATCGACCTGACAACCTTGATCCAAGCAAAAAGTTAGATACTCGGTAAAGAGACTCAAATTAGTGAGAACTGATCTCTTGGGAACAAATCCATGTTGAGATTCAGTAATATATTTCATCACAAAATGCAAGACATACTTGTAAACAATGCTTTCAAGAATTTTTGCAAAGGGAGAGAGAAGAGCTATAGGTCTATAATTTGACACAAATCTTCTCTCTCCCTTTTTATACACAGGAATGATGGTGGTACGTTTCCACGCTTCAGGAAATGTATTTGTTTTAAGTGACAGGTTGTAAAGGAAAAATAGAGGGCTCAGAAGAACTTCAGAGCATCCCTTAACAACATATGAAGGGATTCCGTCATGCCCAACAGATTTCTTGGGTTTTAGCTTCGAAATGGCAACAGCTATGTCCTGGACAGAAACTTCTTTGATATCTAATACGTCATTATAGTCAATAATATTACAATTTGAGTTGAATTGACAGTTATCATTGTAGTTATACATAGATACAAAATAGTTAGCGAAAGAATCACAAATTAATTTTGGATTAGTTGTGTCAACACCATAAATCGTGAAATGCTCTATTAGAGATTTGGTAGATTTTTTATTATTCACAAAATTCCAGAAGGATTTAGGGTCACAATTTATACCACTTTCTATCCTATTTATGTATTTTCTGTATAGGAATCTATTATAAGAGTGAATCTCCCTTCTTAATCTCTCAAAAGTTATTCTATCACCCATTCTTCCTCGTTTTACAAGTCTTTTCCTAATTTTAGTTTTATGTTTGATCTTATTTATAAGTATTTTATTATACCAGGGAGGATATGATGAGATAAAACTAAGTTTCTGAGGAAAACAAATATTTAATAAGTTATATAAAATATCATAGAAGCGAGCTACTGCTCTATTCACATCACTTTCTTCAGATAATAAGGACCAATCAGTCTGTGACAGTAAAGTATATAACAGTTTAAAATCACCTTTTCTGTAATCAAAGTTTATATTTATTGAATTAGTTACTTTGAACTCTTTAATGTTATTTGTGGTATAATTTAAAGTGTTAATAATTATATTAAGAGGAGGATGATAGAGGTCAATTTTGGAGAGAGAAAAGTTATTTTCTTCCACTATGACATCAACATTATTGGACAAAACAAGATCAAGAGTTTTCCCATTTTTGTTTTTTATACAGTTTACCGAGATGAGTCCATGATACTCGAAGAGTAAGTTCACTGCAGAGCACCGATTACACATAGTTGAGTTTGCAGCTCCATGACATTCAAGATTGAAATCACCAACTACAATGACCCGCGCGGTCTCCTCAAAGTTATAATACTCGTAATTATTGAAGAACTTCTCGTAATCTTCAATAGGTGAGTTAGGTCTAAAGTAGACTGTAGCTAGATAAAAAATTGAGCCTTTGGTATTGCTCAACCTTATCCACACAGAATAGGGACATTCAAGCCGAATGATTCTCTCAACAAAAAAATCCCAGTTAGCAGGGTTGACAGCAATCAAGACTCCACCTCCCCTTTCCTTTTGAGAAGAGATTGGATCCCTATCAGTTCGATAAACAGAGTAGAATTCAGGGAATATTTCATAGTTGTGAAAATTCTGATTTAGCCAAGTTTCCGATAAGCAGACAATCCTAGGCATTTCTATATGGCACTTTAACTTAAATTCTTCACATTTGGTACGAAGGCCTCTAACATTTTGATAGTAAATATCTAGCTTGTCGGATGTGCCCCGTTTTTTGCCTCAGAAGTATTTAACTTCCCGAGAAAGGGTTTGATCAAAATACCCGCCGGCCACACGTCTTCATGATGTACCTTATTAAAGTCTTCAGAGTTAATCAGGAGGTGAAATGAAGAATAGCTTTCATACCTGGCTTTGAGTTTTGTACATTTTACAAACTTCAAATTCAAGGTATTTAATATAAAATTCTCAAGATCCTGTGTCGAAGTGCTTGGGTCCAATCTGGAAACAAACAGTTCTTTGTTGGTTGATCTTCTATTGGCCACTTTTAGTGCATCGGACTTCAAGCTGCCTTGAAGTGGAGGAAGAGCTCTAGGTTTCCTCCTTCTATGTACCACAGGAATGAAATTATCAGACTCATTCAGTTCTATGGGTGAGACACTCTGAGCAGAAGTCGAAGGTACTCCCAAATCTTTATCCCCGCTGTTGTTAACATTAACATCGTGAGAAGGAATGGACTCATTCTGTTTCTTCATTTTCGCATTTTTTGGTAGATGCTTAGCCTCAGAGTTGTTTTCCGAGATATGATTGACTGAGTTAATGGCAGGCGAAAGGTTAGATGGAAAAGCGTTTTTTAGCTCCCTTATTTCTCTCTTCAACTCCATGTTGTCAGATCTCAATATCTTAACTTCACTGTAGAGGGTCTTAACCAATGCAAGAATCTCGGCTAGATGTATATTATTCGTAGTTTTATTATCATCCTCAGCATTAGGAATGTTATCAATAGAAGTTTCATGAATAGAATCTAAGTTTATACAGTCAGAGCATCTATACACAAGTCCATGCTTGCTATTTTCGTCACTCTTCACTTCAATTCCCCTATCCAACAAGGCGGATACTGAGAACCTCTCAGTACAATGAAGATGAATCATTTTACCACAAAAGCCGCCTGTACACTTCAACAAAGATTGAAAATTAAAAATACCTGATTCACAAATAACGCATGTGCGTGACATATTTGCTCCGCATATAAATAAGCAAAATAATTGTAAAAACCAAATCAGACTTTAAAACAACCAGGAAATTTGGACAAATGAATGAGGTACAAAAAAAAAAAAAAAAAAAACTTCACGCCCAGAGGTCAATCAGAGCGACTTAGGTTGTTAGGAATTGGATGACCTTGAATACGGATTTTTGATTGAGTGGTTGATAAAGTATTTAAATAAAAAAGTATTTATTTAAAGAAGAATAAAAATAGAAAACAAAAAAACCAAAGAAAAGAAAAAAAAAAGAAGGAATCATATAGATTAATTTAATATTTATTTAATAATCTTTTTCAATCTAATTCCAGGTATAGATGAAATTTAATAAGTTAATCAATTTCCCTTCTCCTTTATATTTTGCTAGAGCAAATAAAATACGAAAAGGGCTTAAAGAAAGAGATATGTAATTTTAATACTTCCCACTCAATTCTCGTGCCCAGAAGGAATGCAGGGATGAGAGATTTCCCACAAAAGACACAAACTCCAAAGAATAGACACGAAAAAACAAGAGCCAATGCCAGACACATCCAATCACCAAAAGAGAAAAAAAGGAACTGGAGAAAAAAAAGGAACTGGAGAAAAAAAAGAACTGGTAATGTAGAAAAATACAAAAATATGAGATTGAAGATATCTCTTATCATACAAAAAATATAGCCAAAGATGTAAAAAAATACTCGGCTAAAAATGAGTTTTTTGCAATTTAAAAAAAGGGGGTAATACATTTTCATGATTTTGGATTTTTCTAGTTGTCAGGAGATGGTACTGAATCAAATAAAAAAACCGCGAATGTCTAGATTGTCTAAATACACAAAACCATCTCAAAAAAATAAAATTTTTCATGTTATTTTTTTCACACTTGAAAATTAAATGGAAAGGGTTGATGAAAAAAAAATGAAATTTACCTGAATAAAAATATAGGATGAGAGGATCATTTCGCAAAAAAAATCATTGAAATCGGACTATAGTCCGATAAATACTGAAGCAAACAAATAATGAAAATAGATTGAAGCCGCGGCAAAGTCATCAAAAATGAGGTTCTTTTTGCAAGAATTATTGATATGTGTAAACAAACCTCAAACATAGTTAAAAGGTGTTTGTCATTTTCAAAATTTAATGTAGATTATAGAATAATTCAGATATTGAAGATATCTTTAACCGTTTAGAAGATATGAGTGAAAAAGTGAAAAAATACCGTTTACCTTTGTAAAAAATAACTTAATAAAAGAATGCTTAAAATAAATGATTTAAACTAGGTTGTCAACTAATAGAGGCTCTATTCGATTTAAGATTAGATAGAAGCAGATTCTTAAATAAAAATTCTAATTTGATTAAAAAATATTCAAAGTAATGAATGAGCTTTTATGATAAATAAAAAAGAATTACCTATGTGCATTGGATATTTAATATCAACTGGTGAATCATTGGAGATATATTCCTCTTGTTTAATAAATGACATCATGTAATTGTTTTATATTTAATGGCAATTAAAAGAGTAAAGATTTGTTAATAATGGAGCTCAGGGCTTTTATCATTTCATGAAAAATTGAACGTTGTGGAAAATGTCCAGGTCAGAAAAAACGACGACAGCGCTTCAAAGTGGCGAAGGAAGGAACTATACTTTGAAGAGGAAAAATCAAATTTTAAAATTTATTCATCAAAAATAATAATAGTCAACTGGTTTGATATCCTTTCTTCAGTCCAGTGGCGTACCGAGGGGGGGGGGGCGGAGGGGGCGGTCCGCCCCTGGCCCCGAGCCAGCATAGGCCCCCAAATATTTATAAAAACAAAATTTAATGAAAATTTCTCTTTGAGAGGCCCCGGAGCCCTCAGAGCTCAAGTAAAAACGGGAAAATTTAGTTAAAAAAAAAAAACAAAATAAATATATATGGGACATTCCACGCCAACTCGACCACTTTTGAACCCGACCATTTTTGATTTGGCTGAAACTTTGTCATCTTTTTGTACCCTGTTGAAAACGTGTTCGAGAATTTTTTCAGATTTTACGACCCAGCCAAAAAAAAGTTATAGCATTTTCAAAAAACATCGATTTTTTTTTAAATAACCGTAAAACTGTCAAAAATTAACTTATCGGGACGATTTTTTTTTTGAAATTTTTGTCTTTAAATGTACTTTTCAGAAAAAAATATGACAAAATTTTACAGATTCATCTTGAACGTTTTTTTTGACATTTTCGTAAAAAAACAAAAATTTCGGGATGAATGACACTTTTTTTTAATTTTTTTTTTTATAAAAAACTTTGATTTTTTCTACAAATGCTCTGAAAATTTCAGAGTGGGATTATTTCGCGTTCTATTTATTTTTTATTTTTGAAAAAAAAATTTTTTTTTCTCCGCTTATTTATCATGATGGTGCTCTTAAATTCTTCCAGGATTGACTGAGATTCTAGAAAATTGAAGAAAAATAATAATAATAATAGATAGGGGTGATGAAAATCGAGAAAATTCCATTTATCGTGAAAAAATTAGAAATTAGTTGTGTATTCAACTACTGAAGTATTTGAAGCGTCAAGTAAAAGCTTAGAAACATGGGCGTAACTAGGGGGTGCCGGGGGGGGGGGGGGCCTGGCCCTCCCAGAAAGCTCCTTGCCCCAAGAAAAATTAAAGGGGGGCCATGAGACCAGCCATCCTCCGGTGGGATTGGAAAGCCCCATATTTTCTCTATTTTTCTTGGGGCAAGGAGCTTTCTGGGGAGGGCCAGGCCCCCCTGGCACCCCCCTAGTTACGCCCATGTTTCTAAGCTTTTACCTGACGCTTCAAATACTTCAGTAGTTGAATACACAACTAATTTCTAATTTTTTCAGGATAAATGGAATTTTCTCGATTTTCATCACCCCTAACTATTATTATTATTATTTTTCTTCAATTTTCTAGAATCTCAGTCAATTCTGGAAGAATTTAAGAGCACCATCATGATAAATAAGCGGAGAAAAAAAATTTTTTTTTTCAAAAATAAAAAAAAAATAGAACGCGAAATAATGCCACTCTGAAATTTTCAGAGCATTTGTAGAAAAAATCAAAGTTTTTTATAAAAAAAAAAATTAAAAAAAAAGTGTCATTCATCCCGAAATTTTTGTTTTTTTACGAAAATGTCAAAAAAAACGTTCAAGATGAATCTGTAAAATTTTGTCATATTTTTTCCTGAAAAGTACATTTAAAGACAAAAATTTCAAAAAAAAAATCGTCCCGATAAGTTAATTTTTGACAGTTTTACGGTTATTTAAAAAAAAAATCGATGTTTTTTGAAAATGCTATAACTTTTTTTTGGCTGGGTCGTAAAATCTGAAAAAATTCTCAGACGCGTTTTCAATAGGGTACAAAAAGATGACAAAGTTTCAGCCAAATCAAAAATGGTCGGGTTCAAAAGTGGTCGAGTTGGCGTGGAATGCCCCATATATATAAAGGCCCCCACTTCTAGTGCCGCCCCAGGCCCCCAACTGCCTCGGTACGCCTCTGCTTCGGTCGTAATAAATTGAAAGAATTAAGTCCGAAGTGTGGAAGAAATGTAAATAAGAGATCATTTTGTAACTGGCCTTAGATATCGTCAACTGGAAAAATAACTGTAACAGAGAGGGCTTGACCTGAAAGAAATGTTATCTAACGGAAAGGAAAAAGAAATAACCTTTGTTCAAATATTATGAAAGGCAGAAGTACCAAGTCAGCGGCGTAGCTAGCCTTTGAGGGCGGAGGGGGCAGAGCTCAACTAGGGCGCCATTTTTTAAGTTGTAATATAATTTTAAAGAAATCTATCAATTTTTTGGACAATCTATTGAAAGAATATGATAAAATCACTGTCCATGGGCTATATTTTAGATACCTTAGTGCCGCCAAAGGCTTGAAGCGCCTGGGGCGGAGGGGGCAAGCGCCCCCCTTCGCCCCCACCTAGTTACGATACTGCCTGTATATTTATTGACTACCTCCTTTGCTGAAATTAAGCTAGCGCCGTCACTGGTTTGCACGTATAAATCAAAACAAAATAAACCATTTTGGTTGAATGTATGACTTGTGCATACACTTTTGACCTTGTTAAACTGAACTCGTATAGTTCTTTGTTCTCTTAATGCTAAAAGTTTTATCAAAATTGGAGTGGGCCTTTTGGGTTGTGTTCCTTGTTACAGAGGATCATAAACTCGACCTTCACTTCCTCTATAAAAGAATAAATTATGGCCAGAGTAAAAATTTGGAATTTAGGGCGTCCAATAAGGATGTTAAGGGTACTTGATCAAATGAGAAGTGTAGGAAAAAAAATGTATTTCCATCTAGGTGGTTCCTACTAAATGGACTCCCATAAACTATGTACTCTTTGTAAAAAACGGGAAAAAGAAAATATATACAGTATATCATGCAGCTTTTTCTTCGAGGACATTTTCACAAAAAAAATTACAATTCAATTAATTTTTATTCATGTATATTTAACAAGTTTTAGAAAATAGGGCACACTTTTTTTTCCACGAGTCCGTATTTTGTACTCGTTATGCGAAAAATCGCTCGTTAAGCGAGTCATTCTTTTACAAATTATTTTGCTCGTTATGCGAATTACTTGTTATGAAAGGTGCAAGGTTCTACTGTACCACTTTACCATGCAGAGCCGGATCTAAGGGGGGCAGTGGGTGCATGTGCCCCGGGCGGCAGATATCAGGGGGCGGCAATTAAAGAAATATTTACTAAAAAAAAAAAGGTAAAATGATATGAATTTTGTATAGAAAACTTTAAGGAGGGGGCGGCAAATTAAATATTAAAAAATCTCCTAGTTCCGGCCCTGGACCCATGTATTCTTCTAGAGAGGTACAGTGAGCGCTACAATTAAGTCCCCAGCTGATAGTTACAGCCTTAAATATATGGTTTAGGATCAGGGGCGTAGCGAAGATATTTTTCAGGGGGGGGGGGGGGAGAAGGCCAAAAATGCCAATTAAATTTAATCAATTTGCCAACTGTACAATTTACATTCTTTTTCATCCTATATATATTAATTTACTAGAGGCTAAACCCGACGACCCTTAGTCGCTATATGACATGTTTGAACGTTAAGTCCCCTCCCCCTTCACTTTGCTATTTTAATATTAAAAAACTAAAGGATTAAACAAAATTTTTGATAGAAATATAATTAAGGCAAGATTTTTTCAATTGAGAAATTCCCCATATAATTACACTCAATGAAAAATTTTGTCGAGTAGTTCAGGACTCTTACCGACTAAAACTCTCTTCTATTGTCAAATGTGTAATTTACCGGGGTGTTTTGAGCAATTCCTGGGTTTTTATATAGGAAACCCTAATTCTAAAAATACCATAAGTTTTTCTCCATCAAATTTAGTTTTAGAGATTTAGAGAAAATTAAATTTTAATAGAAAATGAGCTCTATATTAGTCTTCTATTTCTATGTATTTCAACTATCTGCAGGGGGTAACGACTTAAAAAAATCTAGAAAATTCAAAATAATATTGATCAGATTATTTATTAAAATTTAATTTTCTCTATATCTCTAAAACTAGAGCCGATGGCGCAAAATTGATGGCATTTTTGGATATATAGCCAGGACCAAAATTTCCCAAAAACTTTTTTTGTTGGCCTGTATAAAATTTATATTTCTATCAAAAACATTGTTTAATTGGAATTCCTTTTTTTTACAATTATAGTAAATAAAGAAAATTATTCTATTTCAAATTACAAATGAACGACTGTGGTTTCTTTTATTTGTTCAAATATTTTATTTTTCCCTTTTAAAATAATCCTAATGATTTTTTTTATGTGTTTCTATTACATTGTATAATAAATTTATATTCAGTAAAAAGAAAATAAATTCATTTATTTGAAAATTAAAAAAAAATTTTTTTTTTTAATAGATGAAAATATAAAAAAAGAAAATTTAATTTTTTTTTTTAAATTAAAATATAAATCCTCCCCTTGGCTACGCCCCTGTTTAGGATATGGTGTATAGTGAAATAATTTTAATGACCGAAAAGATAAAACGTAAAATCTCGTAGATGCTTTTTTTACCTTTTCAAATTTAAAATTATTTCACCATATACCTTATACTATCTCACTTAAAGCTATACCTATCAGGTGGGGACTTAATTGTGGCGCTCACTCTACCTGGGGAAAGTATTGGGGGAGGGGGGGGGACTGATGATGGGGTATTTGGGGAGGACTGGCTTGATCACTTTATGCCAATTTAAGAAAGTTTGTTAATAGGTGCAGGTTAGGCTTTTGGCAATGAGAAAATAACTTTTTAGAGTGTTTTCTCCGAATATTTCGAAGGCATTTAATAGCACTTCTTCATCAGCGGCTCACTCTAATGCCACATACAAGTTGAAATTTCGTCATTGACGCCTTATTGCTTGCGAGGGCTGGTTATCATGTATAGATCTGCCTCTCTGACGTTTCGCTCAGAAATTTCAACTTGTATGTGGCATTAAAGTGAGCCGCTGATGAAGAAGTGCTATTAAATGCCTTCGAAATATTCGGAGAACACTCTAAAAAGTTATTTTCTCATTGCCTAGCCTGCACTTATTACACTGGTCAACACAATTTTTGGATCTGGCTTCTTCATATGAAATTTTTGTTTCTTCTATGCTAAAAATAAATGCAAAAATAATTTTTTTGATCATAGTTTGATTTTGTAGAAACTAGAGCAATTTTTCGAATTTTTTACTAAGACCGGACGTTTTTATATCTCGTAAACTAAGCATATTTTGTGCACCATAGTACCATAGAAAGTTGTAGAGCATTAAATTTGGTACAATTTGTTTGTTAAAATGAATATGTAGACCCAATATTAACCGAGGTACGGCCGATCAAAGTTGGACCAAGTTTCTCGAATGTAAAACAGAGAAAATTTGTTAGGCGGTTACTCGGTTAATATTGAGTTTACAGATTTGATTTATCAACCAAATTTTAGCAAATTTAATACTCTACAATTGTGTATTGTACTATTGTGCACAAAATATGCTTAGTTTACGAGATATAAGCGAAAAACTGAAAAAAGTTCACAAATTTTGAGTTTTTTTTTAATTTTTTCAAACCTCTGTACCAATTAAACAAAACCAAATTTTAAAAGCTAAAAATGGAAAGTTAAGTGTTTTTTGGTGTCTAGAATCAGAATTATAGCATTAGAACAGAAACCCAAAAAAAAATCTTTTTTTGTTGACCTGTGTTATCATTCATATTACTTGGCACGCCACATCCTTTTGTATATCTACTTAAAAGAAAGTTTGTTTTGTTTCTAGAGATTTGCTTCTGCGAACATTCATAATGAATGAATAAAATGAACTTGATTAGGAAAGGAAAAAAAAAGGTGAAAAGGAAAAATGATATGCCTATATCTAGAAGGTATCTTTTGAGAATTTAGTAATAAATAAATAATCTTATATCCGTTTAATCATTCCATTAATATAAAAGAATTTAGGTTTTAGACTGCAACGAATCCACCTGATGTTTGTGGGAGAAAGAGTTGGATGGTGTCACCATCTTCCAGTTGCAGAGAAAGTGCGGTAGAATCGTCGCCAATCGCTTCGCCTTCAGCTCGAAATATTGAAGATGGCATATCCAATCCCTATTTCAATAATGTGCAAATTATATATTTGATTTTTAAGAATAAAACGTGATAAAAAAAACAATACATACCGTTCGTTTACAATAAGAAATCAGTAATTTTTTCAATGGAACATTTTGTTTTATTTTATATTGGACAATCCCTCCATCTTGGTCCAAAACTCTCAAGAGAATATACTCTATTTTGATATCCTAAGCAAAAATTATATAAGAAAACAGTTTTTACAACTAAAGTATAAAGACACCCGTTTAAATAATTACCTTTTTGTCTTCGGACATGGCGTATTCTATTTTTTTTAAATAAAGAATGATCTAAACTTTACTAACAAATGATTACTGATGAGATGACGACAAATTGGGAGCAAATATCAAACACAATGAAGATTGGAGAGCTACAGGTTAAAAATTGTTTTTTAAGTTTAAGGTCACCTAGTGGCAGATTTCCCAACTAACAATAACCAGGGGGGGGACTAGTTCCTAGAGAGATTTGAACTTGAATTGATTTTGACTTGAAAATTTGAAAATGCTGCTGCCTTTCTTTGGCTCGTTCAAAAAATATTTTGAACAAAATTTGAATTAAAAGCCGTTAAACAAAAAAAATTATTTAAAAAAAAATGGTGGGCTATTTTGTAAAGGCGTGCAATAGAACATAAGAATATGATAAAAATAATATTTTTTCACAGCTCCGAAAGATTTAAGGAGTTTCAGAAGGTCACATTGAATCTTTGGTGGCAAAATCAGATGCGTCATTTGTAGGGTTAGGTGGGACATTTGCCCCCCCCCCCTCAAGGGCTCTGATCTTTTTAAAATTTGATATTATTCTAAATAAAATATTTCAAAATATATCTCCGAGTATATAAATTGTACAAAATTAAACAATTAATTAAATTAAATATATATATCTTTAGGCCAAATTTGAGTACCTTTTTGTAAGTAAATTTTAAGAAAAAAAAGTTTGCTCTTCCCAAGCAAAAAATTTGCCCCCCCCCCCCATCCAAGAAAAAGTTGAAATGACGCCACTGGCCAAAATACTAAGGCATTTTAAATTATTTATTATGCATTTTTATTTTTATTTTTAATGAAAGTAAAAATCATTAATATCCAACTTATAATAATTCAAAAAATTGGTGACAAAGTAAAAAAATAAATTTTTATATATATTTTTTTAACGACTAAATAGTTCAGCAATGTTACAAAAGATGGCAGGCTAGTCTAAAAGTCGCAATTATCAGATCACCTATAAGACTATATTTTTATATTTTGCTGTTATAAATAATATTAATAATATTTATCAACTATTCATTATTAAAAGATCAACGAAATGCAGAGATGGCAAGTTTTATACCGCCGAGTATAATACACGGTTTTATACATGGATAAAACTGCCACTGATAAAACAAGGTCGATGTAAATTTTATTTGAATTTCCTTTCTCGTCGGATTTGCGCATGCGCATCCGAGTTTTATACATTTTATACTTTTTATAAACTTTTATCCGCGATTTTTGTATAAACCTACAAAATCATGTATAAAACGCAACTCTGACAAAATCAACGTTGCATGAGGTAAAATTGGGTAAAATACCCTGGTAAAATATTGCCCTGAATAATTACCATCCTGCCATCTGTTGGCAAAATTTTCGTAGGACTTGTTAGTAGTTCACTCCAGAGGGCACTAACCGCCATCTCCCGGCAAAAAATATATGCGAAGAATTTGGCGCAATTTGGCTTTGACTTAGAGGAAAGAAAGTTACTTGTTAAAAAAATAAATTGATTAAGACATATAGTATTTTATATTAAACTCCTATAGCCATAAAATGGAGGAAAGTTTAACTACAAATTTAGAAATAACCACAGTCGAATCACCAATATTTTTTCGTGCTATCAACAAGAAGAATTTTACAAGCTCTCTTCAAAAAATTGATCAAAAACTTAAATTAATACCACTTACTAATAATTATAATTTCCAACCAAAAATAGATGAGGTAAGTATTATTTATTTATAATTACCGGTATAAAAACAATTGATAGAACAATATTTACTTGAACAAATTCTAATCACATAGGATGTTTACAAATTCACAATATTCTTAAAGTTTTATAAAACCTGGAAATCAAGACTTTGAATTATTATTATTAAAATGATTATTATTGTATTTTGATTCTGGGAATTATTTTACTCATGCACAATCATGCCTTAGCTCATCCACAATATTTGACAGATGCTCTACCATTATCAAATATTTAAAAAAATCGCCAAGTTTAATTTGTATTAATAATTAAGGGGCCCTTGCTATTCTTATTATCCCTATTGTGTATTCGGATATATAGTGAGAAAGTATTGTGTTCATGTCAAAAATGTGATGTCGGAATTTTGATAGAAATACATGTTTTGAGGTCCTCTGAGTCCAAAAAAGTGGGTTCCGCAAATTGGTCTGTGTGTCTGTCTGTCTGTGGGTGGGTGTGTATAGAGTGCCTGCAGTGCCGGATCAAGCAAGATGGAGGTACTTAGGCAGTCTAAATTTTGGGGCCCTGTCAGCAAATAATTTTACCAATATGATTTTATTATAGTTTTAGCGCCTCCCCGAAATTTTCACCACGAAAGAGTTAAAAAGCAGAGGCAGCCAAAAAAGAAAATTCTCAGCCCGGGTAGCTCGTGGTCGCCATCCACGTACCCACAAGATGTGGGCCCCTGAGCAAATTTATTTAGGATTCTCTATTGTGTATAAAATATCCAAATATCGATACTTGGAAATTCAAGAGCCGTAAAGGACAAAATGGCATTTTTCAGGAGGGCCAAAAAACAAAAAAAATTTCCCCTCCTAACTTTTCTGACCTTAGTACTATTTTAGTCTTTGAAAGACACTTCTTCTCAGAATTTCTAATCCTTTGTGACAAATTTGCTCAAAGTATTAGCTTGAACTATACTGTAATAAATTCCTTTGATTTCTCAAATATCTATAAAAAATTTAATGGCGTAAAAACACTTTTTTTTGAGATATCACAATTTTAATTAGTCTGTTTGTAAAGCTCAAAAAGCTGAACATTTATGTATATATACCTAACTCAGTTTTGCTATTCTGTCTATTACAATCTTTGAATTTCCAAGTGTCGATATGAGATTATAATTTTGAAAAATAACCAACAGTTTTTAAAATAAAATATCTGGACAGCATAGTACACAACTTTGGATTACCGAGGGTAAGAGTAAGTTGTGTGCTCTGCGTTAAAATACACCAGGTTTTTAGTTTTTGGAATATTTCCTTTGTTGATGGACGAGTTATGGACGTGCTATCTGGCGATAAAATTTTTGGAATATCAATAGACGAATCACATTCAAATCTATGAATTGTTTAATTTATATATATATGTAAAATATTTTCATATTTTGGATCCACCGTGGTTCCTTTATTTTTAACCAACCTTATTTATTTATTTAGAATTGGCAATACTTTTAAAAGTGAATTATTTATAGATAGATTATGTGGAAGGGAATTATTTTTATATTAATTTGGAATGAGATTTTTATTTAAAAAGATTGAAGAGTTTTCTATTATATTAATGACTATAAAAACCAATTTGTTTTAAGGTAAATTTAATTGTTATTCTGTTTGTTATATTCATTATTTAATTCTAATTTAATAAATCTGTTTTAAGGAACAAATGAGTCTATAGTTATTTTCCCAAGAAAATAAAAGATAATAACCACATTATAAATTGGTTTTTTGTCAATTTAAGAACAAAGAAGATGGATCCATTAAGAGTTAGAATTCGTTTTGAGATTGAAGAAGAGGACAAGAAATTGTTTATTAGTGTTAAAACAATACGTTTGCTGTCGGAGGAAGTTACCTATGTTTTCCCTGAAGAGGCACAAAATCATAAGAATCACACTGAACTTTTTAAAATAAATACTGTAAAGAATAGTTGTAAAAATATGACGAAAAAGGGTCAATTTAGAAACATAAATGTCACATTACCTGCGGATGTTAGTCCTCTATATGTCGATAGCGATTATAATTTTGTTTTTAAAAATATTTATCTTGAAGAAGAAATAATAGAAGGGGAATTGTCCTATGAAGGTAAAGGCGAGGAATACTTGAAAATTATTCAAAATTTATCTTCGAAGCTTGAAACAAGAGAAACAAATTTGTCGCAGGTACAAAAATTGTTCGTGCTGGAAAAGTTCCGTGGAAAAGAAAACGCCATAGGATGGCTAGAGTTGTTTGAACGTGAATGTGAAAGAAATAGAATATTAAGTGATGAGAAGAAGATAGAGGCCTTACGCGTGTTTTTGGAAGAGAATGCAATCGATTGGTATAGTTCAACGCTCCGGAAATTATCTATTCATGGAGAATGGTCGTCATGGCGCGACTCCTTTTTAGAAACGTATGCAGATAAAGATTGGAATTCTGTTCGCTTTGCTTATAATTTTCGTTTTATTAATGGATCAGTGATAGACTATGCTTTAAAAAAGAGAGGCTTTTGCTGGAAACGGAACCTGACATGTCAGTCCGTTCCAGAATAAATCATATAGTTGTTGGTCTTCCAGTGTATATTCAGGATCGATTGGACAAAGAAGAAATAACCAGCACGGAGAAACTTATGAATCAGTTGCGCAGGTACACTTTAAATAACAACAAAAAGAGAAAAGAAGAACATGTAAAATCGACAAGTTATTTACCGTCTTCCTCAAAGGATGGAAATAAGGTAAACGATTGTAAGGAGATTAGGAAAAAGCCCTGCGTGATATGTGAAGCATTAGGGAAGCCAGGACGATTTCATCCAACCGAACTTTGTCGAAATAAACAAAGAAGCAAAGAATTTAAGAGTGTCAATGCATCTGAAACGTGTTGTTTGAGTGATCAGGAGGAGGATTGCGATAAAAAAAACTTGAGTGCCCACCACTAATCCGCTTGAGTGTTATACTCAATAAGAAGAAAGAAATCCAGGGGATTTATGACAGCGGCTCCAACGTAACGCTAATTAATTCGAAGATACTGAAAGATGTTGGGGCTGAAATCTTAAGAAAAAACAAACAACTTTTTAAGACGATTAGTGGTGTTCAGGAGAGTAACAATAAAGTGAGCCTTGTGATGAAGATCCATAAAATAGAGAAGGAAGTGGAAGCGTATATAATAAAAAATGACAACTTTTCATATGATATACTTCTTGGACTTGATGTGATAAAAAAATTCAAACTACTTCAGAATGATGATTTGAATATCTTTCAGAGACTAGACGATGACAAGTTGGAGATGGTTACAGAGAAAAGAAAAAATGGTAATTTTGATTTCAAGATAAACAACTCTATAAATATTACGGAAATTGAAGAAAAATTGAGTCATTTGGGCGAGGGAAATATGAGACAGTTAAGAACATTGATTGAAGAAAATTTGGAAGACTTTGCACGAGATAAATATGATGTAGGCGAGGCGAAGAATAATGAAATTTATATAAAGTTGATGGAAAATAGATATATTTCGAAAAAGCCCTATAGATGTTCACTTCCTGATCAAAAAGAGATAGAAGATCAAATAACAAAGCTGTTGGAAAAAGGATTGATAGAGGAGTCTATGTCCCCATTTGCAGCACCTGTGACTCTGGCATTTAAAAAGGAAGATAATAAAAGAACACGTTTATGTATAGATTTTCGTGAACTCAATAAAATCTTAGTGCCGGAACCACAACCGTTTCCTCGAATTGAAGACATTGTCGTGAAAACGAGGAACTGTAAATGGTACACTGTGTTGGATATTAACTCGGCATTTTGGTCTCTCCCGGTGAGACAGAAGGACCGTTATAAGACTGCTTTTGTCACTCAAAGTGGACACTACCAGTGGACTCGCCTTCCATTCGGCTTGAAGATTTCACCGGCGGTCTTTCAGCGGGTTTTAGCTAACACTATTCGACGTTGTGGTTTGCAGAACTTTTGTGTGAATTACATAGATGATATTTTAATATTCTCTACAAACTTTGATGATCATTTGAGTCATATAAGAAAGGTGATGTCAGCGGTTAATCAAGAGGGATTTCGTCTGAAACTGTCAAAGTGTGAATTTGCCCAGAACTCGGTGAAATATCTGGGGCACATCCTGGGAAACAACACGGTTAGACCTCATCACGATAACCTGAGGTCAATTAAAGATTTTCCAACACCTCAGAGTAAAAAGAATATAAGGCAGTTTTTAGGAAAGATCAACTTCTATCATAAATATATTCCTGATAGCACAAGATTATTGGAGCCTCTGCACAATCTTTTGAGAGATAATACTCCTTTCCGTTGGACTGATGTACAGAATCGGGCTTTCGAGGAGATAAAAGATTACTTGTGCAAGAGTCCGGTTTTAGCGATCTTTGATCCAAATCGTCCTACATTTTTGTTTACTGACGCAAGTGGTCTTGGTGTGGGGGCGATTTTGAAGCAGGTTCAGGATGACGAAGAATTGCATCCTGTTGCATATTTTTCAAAAAAGTTAAGTCACTCGCAAAAGAAGAGAAAAGCGATATATTTAGAATGTCTGGCTATAAAGGAGGCGATACAATATTGGCAGCATTGGCTGATTGGTCACAAATTTGTGGTTATTTCCGATCATAAACCTTTGGAAAATTTGAAGATCAGATCCCGTACAGATGAAGAACTGGGAGATTTAGTTTATTATCTCTCCCAATATGAATTCGTCATACGATATTCGCCTGGGAAAACGAATCAAGAGGCGGATGCACTTTCAAGAAACCCTGTTCTTGAGTGTTTTGAAAATGATGAAGATGTTCTTCGAGTTGTTAATCTGGTTTCGATTGAGGATCTACGCCAGGATCAAGAACAAAATGCAGAGGAATTTTCGGTTATAAGGAACACTGTTCGAAAAGGAGATCTTATTTATAAACAACTGAGAAGTAGACAAAGAATTCTGGTATCGCAGGATTTTGGACTTTCCCTTATAGAGAAAATTCATTCAAGTTACGGCCATATAGGACCAGGTCATATGGCGGCGAAGATACGTCCCTTTTATTACTTCAGACGAATGGATGCACTTATCAGGGATTTCTGTAAGAAGTGTGACATTTGCAAGAGAAATAAAACCCGCAGATGTAGGGAGATGGGTTTGTTGTCCCAATTGGGTCCTGCGACCAAACCGTTTGAAATAATGTCTTTAGACACGATTGGTGGTTTTGCGGGAAACCGTTCTCCGAAGAAATATTTGCATCTCTTGGTGGATCACTTCACTCGTTACGCTTTTGTTTGCTCGTCTTCTACCCAAAAGACTGGGGACTTTATAAGGCTTTTAAAGCCTATATTACAAGATCATAAAATAAAGGTCATTTTGGCTGATCGATATCCTAGTATTAATTCCAATGAGTTTAAGAATTTTCTTCACCGAAATGATGTTACGTTGATTTTCACAGCCGCGGATTGCCCGTTTTCGAATGGTATAAACGAACGTCTAAATCAAACCTTAGTGAATCGCATCAGATGTAAAATTCAAGAGGATAAGAAGCGACCATGGTCGACGATTGCTGATGAGTGCGTTGAGGAATATAATCAAACGATGCATAGTGTTACCAAGTTTTCTCCCTCATACTTATTATGGGGCGAAGAGACGTCTATATTACCTAAAGGGCTGGAAACCACCAGAGATTTGCTTGAGGATAGAATACTTGCTTTTGACAATTCAAGAAAATACCATAATCTTAACAAAGCCCGAGTGGATAGGGTTAAACGAGATCATATATTCAACACGAATGATTTAGTGTATGTTGAAACTGGAAATAGACTGAACCGAAACAAGTTGGATCCCATTAGGTCTGGCCCTTATAGAATATTACGCCGAGTCTCAAATACAATATATGAACTGGACGAGGGTCAAGGATTGTCTGGATCTAGATTTTATCATAGTAGCAAGCTCCTACCGTATTACAAGACTGCATCCTAGGTCAATTCTTCCAATTGACTTTTAGGAGGGGGAGATGTAAAATATTTTCATATTTTGGATCCACCGTGGTTCCTTTATTTTTAACCAACCTTATTTATTTATTTAGAATTGGCAATACTTTTAAAAGTGAATTATTTATAGATAGATTATGTGGAAGGGAATTATTTTTATATTAATTTGGAATGAGATTTTTATTTAAAAAGATTGAAGAGTTTTCTATTATATTAATGACTATAAAAACCAATTTGTTTTAAGGTAAATTTAATTGTTATTCTGTTTGTTATATTCATTATTTAATTCTAATTTAATAAATCTGTTTTAAGGAACAAATGAGTCTATAGTTATTTTCCCAAGAAAATAAAAGATAATAACCACATTATATATATATTTTTTTTTATAGGTTGTATGCGTAAAAACAACTGACAAACATACTTTAGAAACACAAATAAGAAGAGGCGAAATTGAGGAAATAGATATAGAAAAAAATATTTATTCCATATACCTTCTTGATTGCGGCTATCATATCAAAGTTTCAAAAGAGTTGATATTTCCATTATCACACAAATTCAAGAGAATAAATCCACTATCATATGATATTATAATAGTTAATATTGAACCAATTTCAACACAAGTAATTGATAAAAAAAACAATAGTATTATTGAAAAAAATAAATGTTGGCAAATAGGTGCATATACCTTCATTGAAGACATTTTTAAAAAGTTCTCGATAACAATTAAAATATATTCTCAATTTGAAAATCTAATAAAAGGAGATTTAATAGTTGAAACTAGACATGGCACATATTTATTAAGCGATCTTCTTCATAGTTATAACTTTGCTTGTAAAAAGTATTTGAATGCGCAACCTCAAATAGATATTGAAAAATTTCTTGATATAAACGAACATTTTGATTGTGGTAATAAAATTGAAACACCAGAAAAATCTGTAAGTATTTTTTTATTTAATTTTTAGCAACCAGTAAACTTGAAGCTGAATTTTATTATGAAAATTGTTCCAAAGATTACTCAAAATTTTTTTCAATAAGTTTCTTCAGTGGCGTCATTTCAATTTTTTCTTAGGGGGGGGGGGGGAACTTTTTTCTTAAAATTAACTTACAAATAGGTATCTCTAATTTGGCCAAAAGATATTTAATTTGATTAATTGTTTAATCTTTTACAGTTTACATACCCGTAGATATATTTTGAAATATTTTATTTAAGAATAATATAAAAGTTAAAGATCCCTTGGGAAGGGGGAGGGGATAAATGCTCTCCCTGTTTAACTTCAAATTTTGATAAATTATATTGGGTTGAATCATAAGTGATGGCCGTTTGTGTTGCGTTTAAAATTGCACGGTAAAAATAAAAGGTATATAATTAAATATTTATTAATTCATATACTTGAAAAATTGAACCACGGATCCTCCAATTTGTACTCGCAGTGCTCTTACCACTAGACCACAGCACGACATTCGGGTATATGAACTCAGTTGGAAAGCAATTTTAGTCAGCAGAAGAAATGGACCCAAATTCGGCGCCACAAATTATTAATTAATTAAATTTTAGGTCTTCTCAATTAGTCCATCTGGATTGGACCTGGTCGAGGGAAAAATTTGTGGCTAGGAATTTGGGTCCATTTCTTCTGCTGACTAAAATTTCTTTCCAACTGAGTTCATATACCCGAATGTCCTGCTGTGGTCTAGTGGTAAGGGCACTCCGAGCACAAATTGCAGGATCCGTGGTTCAACTCCCAGCGGCATACCCTTATTTTTTCGGATATATGAATTAATAAATATTTAATTATATCAATTTCCGTTTCGCGGCTATAATATCTTAAATATTATATATATTTTTTTTTATTAAAATAATGTTTTGTGTTATTCGAAAAGGAATCATTCCCGGGTATTTGATTTTTTGTCGGATCCAATTTTTGTTATTTTTCAGATCATTAAAATGGAGTGTCCAGTCTACAAAAATAAGCATTGTCGACACGTTCTTTTTGCGTTTAATCGAGACGCCAATACCGCAGAAGCTGCCCGAGAGTTTTGTGAAGTGTTTGGAGAAGGTTCAATGCGTGAACGAACTGCAAGAAATTGTTTTTCCAAATTCACAAATGGAAATTTCGCCCTCGGCTCGCGGTGTCGCTTGTTATTCGGGCTTAATTGCGCATTCTTTGCGTGGCTTTATGTCGTTTTTGGATTTTTCTCTTATACCCAAAATGTTGAACTATAGTCATTTGGCTACAAAACATTCGTTCGGCAAATTTTTGAAGGGTTTTATGCCCGTCTTCGTGCAGAAGATGATTCAGACGCTCTTCATCCAACTCATTTGGTTGTCCGGAACGAGTAGCGTTTTTGGGGTCGAAATTCCCATTTTTGAATTTAGTAAACCAATTTCTTGCAGTTCGTTCACGCATTGAACCTTCTCCAAACACTTCACAAATCTCTCGGGCAGCTTCTGCGGCATTGGCGCCTCGATTAATCGCAAAAAGAAGAAGGTGTCGAAAATGCTTATTTTTGTAGACTGGACACTCCATTTTAATGATTTGAGAAATAACAAAAATTAACTCCGACAAAAAAATCAAATACCTCATCTTGTAGAGGGAAAGATTCTATTTCGAATAACACAAAACATTATGCCAATACCTTTACAAACAAATACATGAGCCCTACCATCCTGGCATCTGTTGGCAAATTTTCGTAATAGTTGGGCTTGGACTAAATTTTTAAGACCCCTAACGCCATCTTATAGGCAAAAACATGCGAACAGCTTGCCTCCAGAAGAGCATTAATTCCCTTCCCAAAAAATAAATAATTTACAAAATATACCTGATATATCTAATTTTTTAGGAACGTCAACACAATCAGAGAAGATTATTCATGAAACATTTATGTCAATCAATAATAAATGAAAAAGCGACGCGGTCACCGTCATCGAATACACCCACAAATGTTTCAGAATCTCTTGAAACTTTAGATTTTCCAAAAAACTTGAATCCATTAAGAGACATTTCCCAAAATCATTTTCCTAAAAATAAAAATGAAACAGTTGCAATAAAAACCTTTGCAAATAAATCACAACAAGTAAATATTAAAAGTATTGAAAATTTTTCAACCCACATTACAAGTACAGTTAATATTTACCCTGGAATATCAAATATCTCGCCAGATAAATATTTAAATTATTTTGAATTTGTTTACAATGGCGATGAAGAAAAGGAATTTATTGATAATCTAATTAAAATTGAAGATAAAAATTCAAATAATGCACTTAAGAATCTAGAACCCATCGAAAGATTAGAAACTTTGGTTTTGTCTCGAAAAGAATACTCTCCACTCTTAAACATAAATAATGAACCAAATGAAACATCATTTAAGGAAGAAAAGGAAATTTTTGAAGAAAATATAGATATTAAGGAAAATGATGATAAATTGGTAACTAAAAACCGAGAATGGATAACTATACTATGTACACCTAATGTATACATTAGTAGTTTTGAAAATTTCAAACCTATTAAGAAAATAGAAAGTCTTCCATATTTCCCATCATACATTAACACAATAGAAAGATTAGGAATAAAAAAACTAACAAATCATGAAACTTGGGCATTATCCTGCATCATAAAAGAACATGATATTTTATCAATTGGACCTAAAAAGAGTGGGAAAACTCTTAGTTATCTAATACCACTTGTGGCTCGAATAAAAAATGAAATGTTAGCCAAATTACCACCGGGAAATAACCCTCATATGTTAATTCTTGTACCAAGTTGGAAATCTGGACAAAAAATATTTGATATTTGTGATAAATTAATAAATTGTATTGAATTGAAAATATTACAAATTTATGGAGGAGGAAGAGAACAAGAAAAATATGTTCATTTGTTAAATGGATGTGACATTTTAATAACTACACCACCGTGCTATCGACGCATATATACTACAAATAAAATGATAGTAAACGCCAAACGACTTGTTGCTTTGGTACTAGAAGAAACGGAAAAATTATTGGATAGATTTAATAATGATCTCGAAAACATCATTGATGAATGTAAAAATGTTTCTAAAAACCGACAACATTTACCAATACAATTTATAGTTAATGGAGAAAATTGGAATCCCGAACTTGAACTTCTTTGTGATAACATTTTTTATAAACGTACTGTTATAATTTCTTCACCTTTAGAGGCTGCGATATTTACTGGCGTCACTACCCATATTCATTTAGTTTCACAAGAAACTAAATTAAATGAACTTTTTAAAATCATAGAAACAAATATCGCTAAGAAAAATGTTTTAATTGTTTTACATGATGTTAGTGAACTTGAGGAAATCATTTCTCCTATTGAATCTAGGTTTCCTAAAATTCTTTCAGCGAATGAAAAAGATTCTCTTACTGATCTTGAAAAAATTGTTGAAGAATGGACACAAAGCATTAAACCATCAATATTAATCAGTACTGACAAAGTACTTCCATCAATTGGCATACGTGATGTTGAATGTTTAATTCATTTCTCACTTCCTCCTTTATCTAAAACGCAATTTTCACAAAGATTTGCAACTTTTTTTGATCATTTATCGCCGTATCCGCAAAGTTGTCAAGAATTAAATAATCATCTATTCATAGATGAATCAATAAACAAACAACTTCCTGAATTGATATTACTTACAAAGCGAATGGGTATCGACATTCCGGAATTAGAGACACGGGTTTTTGAAGCCCAACGTAAACATCAGTTTGAAAAGAGTGGAGGTCTTCTCTGTCCAGATTTTAAAGTAAATATTTTAAATTTATTTTAATCTAATTTAAATTTCTTTAATATAAAAATATATGAGATATTTTTTAAAATCTAAAAATTTAATTTTTACTTTCTCTTAACTATATACAGTAGGCTTATGTATATATAGAAAATATTGCGATCGTGAAAATTCGATGTCGAGATTTTCAAATACCTGGTTTTGAGGTCCCCGGAGTCCAAAAAAGTGAGTCCCGCAAATTGGTCTGTCTATCTGTGTGTAACGATTTTAAGCATGAAGGAATTAAGTTACCAGATTGAAATTTTATATTTTAAGTTAGATACCCTCCCGGACACCCAAAATAAGCTTTTGAACAAAATCGGCCAAAAAGTACAGTACTAATACTTTAGCGATGTACTTTTTCAGTTTTTTTTTTTCGAATTCCTCAAAATGGACTGTAACGATTTTGATTTAAATTCTTAAGTCAATTATTATTTAAATCTTCTTTAAAATATATTTTCTTTTTGCCCTGAAAATTGTTTGAGGTACACTCTACTGATGTAGTATTTCAGGTTTTTCAAATTCACTAACCGGGTCTTCCTTCCATAGAGCCAAAATTAAATCCCTATGGGGATTTGTATGTTAATTTCGATTCAAACCCCTTTTTGAATCGAAATTAACATACAAACCCCCTGTCCCCTTTGGAAATTTTTACATATTTTTACAAATTTTTTTCCAATTATGAAATTTTGTATTTATTTAGGATTCTCTATTGTGTATAAAATATCCAAATATAAAATTTTGAAAAATAACCATAGTTTATTTCAAGCAGTCAACATTTAAAATACAAGTTTTGAACAAACTAAATATATCTCGACACAAAAAATGTGACAAGCACAGTATACACAACTTTCGATTACCGAGGGTAAGAGAAAGTTGTGTGCTGTTCGACCAGTCACACCAGATTTTTTAATATAATATATCAATACTATTATTATAAATTTGTGTGTATTTTTTACAGGCTTTTGGTCATTGTTGGCATGAAAGGACTTGTTCCTATCGTCATAATATTCAAGCCGATTTAGATAAACCTGTTGAAGGAGTGCCTCGTACAGGATGGGTGGCTTTACACTTTTTAACCGTTGATGAAGATTGTTGCTTTACGGCGCGTATTTTAAAATATGAAGCACCTGATGGATCTTTGATTGATAATGCAACCTCATTGAATTTCGTAAACTTTCTAATGAAGCTTTCATTATATTGTAATGGGTCATTAAGGCGAACCAAGTCCCCTGCGGTTGGTGATGTGTGGGCGATTAAAAATAAATATGATTGCCCTACAAGAGTAAAAATCTTGAAAATTGAAGATAATGATGTGTTGGGTCATTTTATAGATGAAGGTTCAGTTAAAAATGTGGAACAGTGCAATTTAATTCCACTTTCAGAAGAATTAGCGCAATTTCCACCACAAGCAGTACAAATAATTTTATGTAATATACTGCCTTGTGATAGGGATCATTCATGGAATCCCAGTATTCCAACTGAACTAAATAAATGGCTAAAAATTAGTCAAGAGAGTGATTATGAATTATATGGAAAAATTAATCTTGCTCTTGGGCACACATTATGGCTAGATCCTCTTGAAGTTCGAAGATACCTTCCTAATACGAAAATATTCTGCATTGATCTGGTCATTCGTAATGAGCTCTTATCAAATAATTTAGCTCTAAATAATCCACATCATTTAGAAAGATTACGAAGTTTGTCCTTAGAAGTTGGAATAGCTATAGCAGATATTAAACCTCCTGTAGCAACAAAGAAACAAATTAGGGATCATGCCCAATGGGCCCATCTGCCCTGTAATGAATGGGTCGAAGTACATTTGATTTATGTGCGAGATCCTCATCTATTTCTCATCAAACAAGTGAAATTTATTAACAGGTAATATATTTAATACGGTATAAGTAAGGGGGAGTAGCATGGGCGTAACTAGGGAATTGGCTGAGGAGGGGGGGGGGGGGCATGGGACCAGCTATCCTCCGGATGGCCTGGGAAGCCCCATATTTTCTCAATTTTTCTTATTAGGACAGAATGTTATAATTTTTTTAATGACTTATTAAAAAATTATGAAAATTAATTTTTTTGTTACCAAGCAAATACAGAAAAACAAACTGTTACATTAATTTGAAATTTTTTTTTTTTTAATTTAAAAATGAAATTATTATTATTAATCCCATATAAATTGAGAAAAATTTAAAGTAAGTTTAGATGTTTTATTTAAAAATCAACTGTCAAATAGTTCAATACTCTTGCAAAAGATGGCAGGCTAGTCTAACAGCAGGCATTATCAGATCACCTCTTAGCCTATATTTATATATTTTTATGCTTTTATAAATGATTCATAATATATAATAACATTTATAAAGTATACATTGTTAAAAGATCAATGAAAATCAACCAAATGCATTAGATTATTAGCTACCATTCTGACATCTCTTGGCAAATTTTCGTAATAGGTGGTTTTTTTTTGGCTTGCTTTTTAGGTTTACATAACTCAATCCTCTCGGCAAAAACAGGCGTAACAGATTCGCTCATACTCTGCCTTAAATTATTTTATTTTTATTTTTTTCCTCAATTTAATTTTTTTTTTTTCTTTTTTTTTTTTTTGCAGCGTTGAAAAAATAAATAAAGAAATTCAAAATTACCTAAAAGATACGATTAAACATCCGAAAATTCTAGAAAAAGATGGATTTGTTGCGGCTAGAGAAAACGATGAATCACCATGGGAACGTGCAAAGATAATTTCTGTTTTGGAGAATGATAAAGTTGAAGTTATGACTGTTGATTCAGGGAATAATTTTGTTGTTCACCGTGATAATATTGCTCTCTTACCAAATAAACTTCTTGATCAATTGCCATGTCAAGCAATAGAAGCTTCACTTGTTGGAATAGAACCATCAATTCCAGGAGTTTGGCCAGACTGCGCATCTTCTACTTTTTATAAATTTGGAAGTAGCGATAACGAATTTTCTACTCTTTATGCCAAAATTTGTGAAAAAGAATCTTCAGCACAACTAACTGGCGGAGGACACTATAGAATTGTTCTATTTGAAATGCGGAATACGCTCTGTATTAATGCCAGATTAGTTGCTCTTGGGTTAGCATCGCTGAAACATAGTGAAGCTCATTATTTTGAAAATTTTGCTAAACCAATGGATAATATTCATACCGACTTAGATATCGAATCAAATCAAATGGTAATAACTATTAATAATAATTCCTTTAAAAATTCAAAAGAAGAAATCAATCATGTTGAAGAAGAAGAAAAAGTAAGAGACAATGAGAAAAGTTTTGAATTTTGTATAAATGATCCGGGTGACTTTTTAAAAAACGCTTTAAAAAATAAATGTGAGGATGATATGGGTTTACAATTATTAGAATTAATTAAATTCAAGAATTCACTGAGTGACAACTATCAGGGAGATAAGGTACAGGAAAATCTTATTATAAATGAAGAAGATATAGAGGAAACTTTGTTAAGTAGAGAAAATTATTCAAATGAAACAGAAAATAAATTAAATGATAATAACCAATCAGAAGAGGAGGAAAATGTAGAAAATGAAGAATATTTTCATACAAATAATAATAAAACATTTGTTGTGGATTTTGGAGAATTATCAAATGATCAATATAAAATTAGCAAAGAATTAATGGATAATCTACAAGAAAATGATTTCAATTTTGAAAATCAAATCCCTGGATATATCAAAATTAGCAAAAATCCCTTAACTACTTGGGAACAAGATAAACAATGTATTTATCTTAAAATTCATATAACTGGCGTGGAAAAATATTATTTAAGCTGCCATCTTCAATTTGTTCGTTTAATTACTCAAGATCCACAGAATGTTAAAAAGCTAATCTCAATTAATTTGGATTTATTTGGACCTGTGACTTTGTATAAACATAACTTGTCTGGTTTTTATATCTCAATTAAATTGATAAAAAATGTTTTTGGCGATATGTGGCCTTTTCTATTAAGAAGTGGACAAAAACCTGTGTGGCTAAAACTAGGCACTGATCTTTATGAAAGAGAATCTTATATGAAGGAATATTTTGAACAAATTAGTGAGTATATTTTTTTTATAAACCCCATTAAGGGGTCGTCCACATATTAGTTAATGCGTTAGGGGAGGGTAGGGGTCTGGACAAAACGTTACTAATTGTGACATGGGGGATTCGGAGGTTTCTCTGAGTGTGACATAACAATTAAAAGTTGAATTTATAAAATTTTTGAAAAAAAAGACCGAATGATTTTCAAAAAAGAGAAAAATGGAGTGATTATTTGAGTTAGGGGGTAAAATTTACAAAAATAAAAAAAAAAGGTAAAATGATATGAATTTTGTATAAGAAATTGTATTCGGGGTGGGGGGGGGGGGGTTGTGACATAATATTTGTAGGGGGGTTTGTTTGTATGTGACTAACTGTGACTTGGGGGGACTCGAAAATAGTAAAAAAAGACGTTACAGAATATGTGGAAGACCCTAATAAGTTATCTATGCTCTGAGATAGAGAGAAAAATTGATAATCTTTGAATGCTTATTAAAACACAAATTTTGAGAGATTTCGAAGTTTTATTTGCTCTTCTTCAATTGGTTGTTGTATTATAGCCTAAGGTGGTCAAAATATTTTAAGACAGTATATAAAAATACTCAGGGCCTAACACGTGAAAACATAAATATTGAGACGATCAGTTAAAATGTTTTTAGAATACCAAAACATATATGAAAATACATCTGAATGCTTTTCGTTAAGAGGCTTCAGGAGGGAACATTGAATCTTTAGTCCGAAACTACTGAGGCATTTTAAAGTAGTTTTTTTTTAATTATTTAATTTCATGAGCATTTTACATAATAGAATGCTTTTTTTTTAAATTACTATTAATTAAAAAAATTTTTTTTTTATATTTATAGAAAATGCAAAAAAATTCTATTATGGAAATTAGATTTTTTTTTTAAATCTAAAAATGTGAAAATCATTAATTAACAGCCTATATTTATATATCTTTATGCTGTTATAAATGATATATAATATATAATAATATTTATTATTAAAAGATCAACGAAAATCAAACAAATACATGAGATATAGCCCTCCTGCCATCTGTTGGCAAATTTTCGTAATAGTTGGGCTTATTGACTAAATTTTTAAGACCCCTAACGCCATCTTATCGTCAAAAGCATGCGAACTGCTTTGCCTCCTGAACCGCCTTAAGCAACTTGATGATGCAAAATAATTTCTTATATAGAAATAAATAAATAAGTACAAACTATGTATTTATAAGAATTTATTTTTAATTGTATCTTTGATTTTGTAATTTAGCGGGGGTGATGAAGGCCTGTTGTTACGGTCGAAACGTCCTCAAATTGTAGTAATCAGTGGGAGCAACCAGAATTGGCTCCTGGGAGGCTTTTACTGCCACTACCAACCCTGGTATTTATTTCATACACAGGAACTATATCTTTAAGGCGTTTCAGGAGGCAAGCAGTTGGCATGTTTTTGCAGAGTTAAGGTCTTAAAAAGTTAACCAAAAAGCACAACTATTACGAAAATTTTAATTATAATATAGGCCTATATTTATTATCTTTCGATATTACAAAAGAAAAAAACGAAACGCTTCGAAATTTATGTTTTAATAAACATTCAAAAGCATTCCTTCCTCACTAATAACATTTATTCCAAATATTATCTCAAAGTTTTTATTTTTTAGATATGGTAAATCATTTGGAACCACCTCAAGAAGATAGCTATTTAGAGAATGTAAAGAGAATTGAAGATGATCATGAGCCATGCAAATCGGATGATGAATCAGATTCAGAAGATGAAGAAGTGTTATTTAATTCACTTATAAAACCTAATGATCCCCATGATCCTTTTGGGAAAATTTAATAATTAATGACTTATGATAATTTTTTGAGTTGAATTATGTTTTGTTAAAGAATAATTTAAATATTTAATGGTTTTTGGCACATAATCGTTATTATATATTTATCAAAATCTTTCTAATTTAATTAGCCTATATCCATGTCATTCTGTAAAGTACAACTTTTAACTATTTTAAGATTGTGACAACCAAATCTTAAAATAATTTTTTCATTTAAATTTTGCTAATTAAATTTTGCATTTGAATTTTTTTTTAATTTTATTAATCCTCTTTTCATATCATATCAAATTTTTCCTCCCCCCCCCCCCCCCAAGTAATGGGCCAGGGACCAGTAGATGTCCATTTTGAAAAGAAGATAAAAAATAAGAATTCAATGGGATATTTTGAAATGATTGCATATATATAAACAAGTTGTATCTTCTGTGATTCTATTCCGAGCATCAGCATATTCGTTGTATTGATCCATCCATCACAAAAAAATTTTTTGCACAACGGATGCGCTGATGCTAGGAATAGATATGCACACGACACAACTTGTTTATGTATATGCAATCATTTCAAAATATCTCATAGAATTCTTATTTTTTTATCTTCTTTTCAAAATGGACATCTACTGGTTCCCTGCCCATTATTGAGGTGTTTACCTTAACTAGTAATTTAGAATTTGTTTTTAGTTTTTATTTCATATAAAATTTTCTAGTAAAGATAACATGAATTTGAAAATTTCCATATGTAGAGTGAAAGTTTATTTACTTAACAAAAAAAAAAAGAAAATTGGAATTGTTTTTAAAGGCAATTATAACTGTTTGGCGGGCCCAAAGGCGGGGGGAGGGGGTAAAGGGGAATGTTTTTGCTAAATAAATAAATAAGAATTAGGTACACCACAACCCAAACAAATTTCCTTAAGACTGCCCATAACTAGGGATTTACCATAACACAAGTTTGGTCTATCGCCACCTGAGGCGCCACTAATCGAAGACGCCTTATAGTTATGCAAAATCTTACATAGAAGGAAATAAGAATGCCTATCTAATAGGAGGAAAGTTTGAAAATTCATATTATGAAGTGAAAATACTTTATGAACGTGAGCGCCACAATTAAGTCCCCACCTGATACCTAGAGCCTAAAGTATATGGTGTATAGTGAAATAATTTTAATGACAGAAAAGGTAAAATGTAAAATCTGCTACATATGATTTTATTTTACCTTTTCAAATTTAAAATTATACAATCATATATAATAGGATATACTTAAGGCTCTAACTATCAGGTGGGGACTTAATTGTGGCGCTCACTGTACAGCTTTCACGTTCCTAAACAACTAAGCATACCAAACACTCTGGGACAGGAACGTAGGCCCCGAAATGGTTTCAATTTCAGAATTATCAAATTTTTTTTAGTATAAGGGTATTTTATGGCTGGTGGAATTTGTATCAGGAATGAAAGTTGGAAGAAAAATGCAGCCAGAATTTTTTCTTTAAAAATATATTTCAACAGCTGACGTTTCGGCTTTGGTCAAAGCCATCCTCGGAGCTGCTGTTGGAGCAGCAGAGACTGACCATTTTGAGGAACTCACTTTTTTGAAGATTTTCCCACTCGTTCTAAAATTCCATAATTTTATAAATTATATATTTCTTTTAAAATTAAGAAAGAGCAACATTTTTTTTTGTCCTTTTGTCTTATCTTCATAATATTACAGACTTCGTGCAATAAAAGTGCACTAAAAAGACGAAAATAATTTTTCTTTAGATTTGTTGAATATCAGGGGCGTATATAGAAATTTTTTTCGGGGGGGGCCCGAACTCAAAAATTTTTCTGCGGAAAAATTTTTTTTTAAGAAACTATGTTTTTTTTCCACACGAAATTTTTTGCGGAACATTTTTTCATTTGCGGAACCAAAGTTTTCCATCCTGCGGAAAAATTTGTTGCGCTGATGTCTGTATATCTCTATATATGTATATGTGTTTGGGAAATTTCGGGGGGGCCCGGGCCCCCTCGGCCCCCCCCTTATATACGCCCCTGTTGAATATATTTGTTTCAATAAAATATTCCGGAGGCGAATGAAACTTTGAAATATTATCATATTTAAGGATTTTTAATTTCCTCCTTTTACTGTGTTTTTGGAGTTCTCGGTGTCTCAGCGCCGTTGTGCCACACCCGATTTTGTATGCGCATGGGCCTGTTTAACATAAAAAGAATTAAAATGGGAAAATAGGCAGGTTCAGTAGAATTGCTTTATGTACAAATTTGTTTTATTTTTTTTCTTCATTATAATAATATATTATAATTTTTTTTTATTAATCATTTATAAATATCACTAACAAAATGAGATGAGAATTTTTTAATAAAATATTATTTAAATACTTTATTATCTTTCATATAAAATGTTTTTTTTGTTAGTTCTTTATTTCTTATTTATTATAAATTATAATTAAGATGATTTTAATTTTTTCAAAAATAATAAGTCCATCTTATATTTGTATTTCTAATATGGAAATTAAAATTTCATTAGCAGTCTAATCCATTCAGTTTAAAAAGATGGATTAAATAAAATGATTCGAAATACAAAACATATTAAAATACATTTTGTTGTGTAGCGTATCTCTTCTCATTGCAAGTAATAATTTTTGGCAAATAATTTAAAAAAAAAATTCCTAAAATTTTGATTAGAAGTGAATTCTTTGATCATGAAAAAAATAATTTATAAAGTTTCACTAAAAAGAATTTTTTTTTTTTTTTTTGTATTCCCCCAGCTTGTATTAATTGAATAAATAAATCAAAGTGTATTACTAAGAACATGGGCGTACCCAGCGGGGGGTAGGGGGCAGCTGCCCCCCCCTAGAAGCAAAAAAAAAAAAAAAAATGCTTATAAAGTGATGAAACGAAACAAAATTGGTGGATGGCGAAGGGGAATGATTTTTTTTGTTAGGACTCGAGGGGTTTTAGGCCTTTAATTCGAAAGCTTTTCCCCTCTATATAAAAAATAGCTATGTCACAATCTGGACGACCATGATCTGACCATGCCCCCCCCCCCCCCTAGATTTGATCCTGGGTACGCCCATGATTGAGAACTAAATTTTTAATAAGAGCGAAATCAATTAAAAAGAAATGAATTTGAACTATTATTTTATATAAAAGTTAGGGTGCCCCTGGGAGTAGAATCTCGAATATACTGATTTGTACTCAGTGTGCCAGTGTGCCCTACCTATTAAGATAAATGTATATATAGTCGCAAAGTCCGCCTCCGACGGGAAAGTTTTTTTGCCAATTTGGGATATTTCTTGTTGCAATGCAAGTGTTAAGATGTTAAGGAAGGATCTTGGGTTTATGCGAGGGTACCGACTGGGCACAGCAAAAGGTTCTATTTATGACTGTTTAAAGGGCCAGTCGTATGCGTCCGCTGCTATTATTTTCAACTGCCTGCGAGGCTCCTCCCACAGACCTAGTCGTATTCCTGGGAAGCTGGCTCTCAGAGCTTCCAACTGCCTCTCTAATTTCCAAGCCGATTTGTCGATTTTGTGTTCCCTAATTGAAGAAATTTTATTATAATTATTTTTTCAAAATATTTAAAAGATTCAGATTATTACTACGTAACTCCCTGGCATGGACGTAACTAGGGGGGTGCCGGGGGGTGAGGGGTCATGGCCCCCCAGGAGGCTCGTGCCCCCCCCCCCCCTCACAGAAAGCTCCTTGCCCCAAGAAAAATTGAGAAAATATGGGGCTTTCCAGGCCCTCCGGAGGATAGCTGATCCCCCCCCACCAATGAGGATGGCTGCTCCCATGGCCCATCCCAGCCAAATTCTCTAGTTACGCCCATGCTCCCTGGTCCATGTACTATATATGTAGCCTACTTAATTTCAATAGATTCATTGAAAATTGTGGATTTCTATAGAACATATACATACATATATACGATTTTTCCCATCATTTTTATATAGATAGATAGATAGATACGGTTTATGTATTAGGCATTTTGTAATATGGCCGGGCACTGTGTTCCAAAAGACAAAAATTAATTTAAATTGTTCTCACATAACACTAATTTAAAATAAAAACGATTTTGGTCTATAAACTATATAAAAATTATCTATCATTTCAATTTTTAGATGGAAAAATTCTTGTTAATCAAAGAATATATTAAAAATTTCCCTATAAATAAAATAATTAAAATTATTATAGAAGTAAAATAAAAAAAAATCATCTTAATTATATATATCATTTGTTAAAATTAACAACAACAACATTAAAATAATACAAATTTCTAATTTTCTCTTATTGCCAATAAATGACATCACAAATTTTGTTAAAATCAATTTCACTTGTGCAGATCTCAAAAAAATATTTGGCCAACTTAACATCATATAAAATTTGTACTTTAAAATTATTTAGAGATTTACCTCCTAAAGTCTATAATTTTAATTAAAATAATTTAATAAATTTTTTTATAATCCTTTTTTTTTTTTTTAATTAATTTAGAAAAATCCATAACAAGCAAGATCCTTCTCTATAAAAGTAAATAAGTTACTTGGAACCATCACATCAGATAACTTTAATACAATCAAATCTCTTGGCAGTAATAGTTAATACGTACCAAATACCAAATGGCACTATTCACCTCTCATCAATCTATTATATTTAAATTGGAATGTATTGAATGAAGTGAATATTGCTTATTGGGATGACTAATTTTACTTTAGGTACGGGATGATGCATTCAAGTTGGATTCATTCATCATAAAAATGTGCAAAAAAATGAACATTTCAGTTCAAATTCAGTCAAACAATATTTGACTTAAATAAAATAACTTAAAAAATGGAAATTGTAAATTTTTTCGCTTAAGGAAAAAATCTGAATATCATTCCTAAAAGACAAAAAAACAAAAAATATTAATATTTTTTATTAAAAAAAAGTATAGTTTTTTAAATACATAAATGAATTTTTAAATCACTGAGAGGAAGTGCATCGCTGTTGTCGATTTGTTTTTGCCCCAGAATGAGCGGTCAATTTATAGGCCACCGGACCCTTGACTTTAACATCAAATACTCACATTCACTTATATATCATCAACGTTCGTGGAGGAAAAATTTCCCTTAAGGCGCTTCAAGAGGCAAAGCTGTTCTCATGTTTTGCACATAAGATGGCGTTAGGGGTCTTAAAAATTGAGCCAAAAAGCCCAACTATTACGAAAATTTGTCAGCAGATGGCAGGATGGTAGAGCTATAATTAATCTCATGAATTTGTTTGATTTTCGTTGATCTTTTAATAATGAATAGTTATATATATATATATATATATATATATATATATATATATATATATATAATAATAATGTTATAAAATGATATATCATTTATAACAGCATATTTTATTTTATTTTATTTTAAAATTCCTATCGCGATCCCCGTTTATTTACCCGAGATGCTTTCGTGCACGAAGACACACACATCAAACCCAACCGGCCTCTGAACGTAGCCATCTACCGGCACCCCGTGAATTTACATTATTTCCTATCTCTAACTCCTCCTCCTCCTGGGTTCGTTTCTAGCTAGTGAACTAATCCTTATTTCTGGTTCCAACCGGCTCCTTACATTCAACCTCTTCTATGCTATGGGGGATGTCCTAGTTGAGGAGGGACTCCCTCAGCACCGGCGTGTAGCCTGCTCCTTTCGAAGAATGCATATAGGCTTATAAGTGAGCTGATAATGCCGGCTGTTAGACATCTGCCATCTTTTGCAAGAGTGCTGAACTATTTGGCCGTTAATTTTTAAATAAATACGAAATTTATTTTTGACTTTGTCCATCATTTAATTTAATTATTATAGGTTGGATATTAATGATTTTTTCATTTTTCTCTTCTTCTTCTTCTTTATTTGGCCCTGGATTAATTATCCATTTGGCCAGCTCCGTATTATGATTTTTACATTTTTAGATTTAAAAAAAAAATACAATTCTCATAATAGTTTTTTTTTTGCATTTTCTATAAATATAACAAAAAAAAAAATATTTTTTAATTAATCGTAATTAAAAAAAAGCAATATATTATGTAAAATGCTCACGAATTTAAATCATTTAAAAAAACCGCATAAAAAAATACTTGAAAATGCCACAATAGTTTCGGACTAAAGATTCAATGTGCTCTCCTGAAGCCCTTTAAATGTGATAGAAATAAGGATCTTGGAGAACAAAAAACTGTTTTTCAAAGACCTACTTAAACATTTTATTTGTAAATATTTTGGTCAGCATGATCTCTTGAGATCTTCAATACTATTGTAAGCAAGGTGAATTGCTGAATCAATATGTAGCAGAATAAAATAATAGGCCTAAATAATAGCTATGTTTATTTCTTTATAGTATTTGGACCCACAGCGACATTTCGGTCGAGTATGCAATCATCTTCATGGCTAGGGTTCGGTCAACAGGAACCCTCTCAAGTTCTTTGATACACATTTCATAAAATTAATAATCAGGTATATTATTGAGAGGGTTTTTTGTTAACTGTTGACCGAACCCTAGTCCTGAAGATGGTGGACCGAAACGTTGTTGTGGATCAGAATACAATAAAGAAATAAACATAGCTGCCTGGCTATTTATTTATCCTGCTAAAATATTGTTTAACGCTTAAAAAGAAGAAGCGTTTTGTTTATAAATGCCTCTGTTTTTCTCAAAATAATTTTTGAACTGTTTAAAGGCGCTCAAAATATGTATAAATAAAATAATATTAAAATAATGAAAATTTTTCCAGCTAAAACTTGGGTATAAAATAAAATTCGTTAATTTTTGTTAAATATTCTAACAACCGGACTCTTTATAAAATAAATAAAAGTGTTAAAAATATATAAACATGCATTACAAATTTCCAGCTTAGATACACTTCATCTGTTAATAAATAGAATGTTATAATAAGGAACTTAATTAAAATGCTTATCCATTCTTATAAGAAAAAAGTCTTGTAAATATTTATAAGTCTTGTTTCAATTAATATCATCGCAGCAAAAAAAAAAAAAAAAAATAGTTCAACTCTTCACATTAATTTGTACATGTCCGTGGAAATTTCCGAAATGTAAACGTGTAAACGTGAAATTGTATTAACTATCTATCCTAAAATTCAAAATAATTTTTCACCTGAATAAAATAAATTTGAAATGATCAGTCCAATACGATATAAAAAGTTATTAAAAAAAAAAAAAAAAAAAATTGAAAACACTCCACAAACACTTGTTTGAAATTTAAACTAGTATACCTTATAATTATAATCTTACTCCATCACCATTGGTATTTTCAATCGAAGAAGTACGCAAAGGAATAGCTTCTTTTTCTTGAAGTTCAGTATTTATTGAATCGTGCGTGGATGGTGTGGATTGGAGTGCCCATTTTTGCATCTCGCCAGATCCAAAAATAAGATATATTAAAGCTCCAAAAGATAAGTGCTGGCGATAATTCCAAATACAATCCGCCATTGAGGAAAGGTTTGCTGAAAAAGAGATTTATAAATAAGCAGGCAATTCAATTGATACATAGAGAAAGGAGTGAGCTGCTAAAGAAAAAGCCTCTAAGAAAATAAAAATTCTCAAATCCGTTGAGAGTTTTTATTTATTCTCACTCCTTCGTAGGAAGGGTACAGTGAGGGACAATATTAAGTCCCACCCATGCGTTTTCTACTTGTGATTATTTCATTGTTTTTAAAAAAATATATATTTTTTAATGAAAGCTTTCATGGTTCAAACCTAGAAAATTTCCAATAAAGATTTTTATTTTCTTTTATAAAAACAATGAAATAATCACAAGTAGAAAACGCAAGGGTGGGATTTAATATTGTCCCTCACTGTACTTGCCCACACCACTATGAGCCAAAATTATATGTAGTTTTAAATTAATATTATATTTATTTAAAAAAGATTTCTCAAAAGGTTTATACCTGTGTATTAGATAATATTGGAAGATATAAAAGAGAAGCGCAGCCAGGTCTTTTTCTTTTTTATTAATCTCAGCCTCACGCTGATGTTTCGATCTCGGTAGAGATCATCTTCAGTGCATTGAGGCTAGTCATAATATATGTAGGATTTCTTGGATTCAATTTTCATGTCAAATATAATATAACTTTAAATAAAATATATATTCGTGTGGTCCTTATTTTTTTCGACACTAGTTCTAAATCAGTTCCAAATATATTTAAAAAAATTCCTACCAAATTTCAGTTCTTAATATTAATCCGTCCACCATGGCAGCCAAAGTTTTAAATGGAAATAACATCTTTTGTGTCTTTAAAATTTTGAAACTCGGAACGACCTCTTGGTAACCATAACATATTCTTATAGGAAATTTAACGCTCTACAAAAAAGGTCTCTTATGATTTTTGGTTTACTCTATTGGTTCAAAAGTTATTCGATGTCAAAGTTGAAGTTTTAGTCAATTTCATGGTTTTATTTTTTTGACCTCGAATAACTTTTGAACCAGTAGAGTAACTAAAAAATCATAGAAGACTTTTTTTGTAGAGCATTAAATTTCCTATAAGAATATGTTATGGTTCTACCAAGAGGTTGTTTCGATGATGAGTTATAAAATTTTAAAGATACAAAAGAAGTTTTCTCATGTTATTTCCATTTAAAACTTTGGCTGCCGTGGGCGAGGTGTTAATATTAATATTAAGCGATAAAATTTGGTAGGAATATTTTTTTATATATTTGGAACCGATTTAGGGCTAGCGTAGAAAAATTCCAAATTAAGGACCACCCTATTATATATACAATGTCATAAATTATATATACAATGTTTGCTGTTTAGAGACCAGTTTCATTCTGAAACTGGCCACATCATTTCCTTCTGAAACTGGTCTCTGAACAGCAAACATTGTATATATAATTAAAATCTTATAACTGAATATTTATTAATTCAAATAAGCGAATTAATAAATATTCAGTTATATGATTTTCATTATTACTTAAATTTAAAATTTACAGATGCTGGGCCGGTAGAATTCAATCTTCATACAAGATGTACAAGAAGTGCCGAGAAAAGAACATCTTGTATTGAAGATTGTATTCATTATTACTGCATGAACCAATACATAATAGACCTATATAGAATTCTTTATTGTATATATAATTTATATACCAAGGTAAATTTATATTCGATTTTATATTTGTATTAGATATGAAAATTGAATCCAAGAAATCCTATGCGCTTATTTTTTATTTCTAAAAAAGATTTAATAATAAATTCCATAAATTAAATTACAAAAAAAGCAAATTTTAATAATTTTTCGATATTAATTATTCTAAATATCAAAAAACAAAAAAATAATAATAAAAAAGAAAGTCAACGCCTTTGAAATACTTAAAAAAAAAAACTCAAAAAAAAAATTTATTCAGTAAGTAATTTATTTATATTTTCACTCTATTTCCATGATATCTATAACGTATTTATTAATAGTTGATAGTATTAATCTTGTCCTTGGCAAGCCGATTACTTTAATATATATATATATTTATTTATTTATAGATAAAATAAGGTTTCGATTAGTCCTGTTTCATTATAGACCGGTTTGAAATTATCAAAAATTTATTTTCTATTTGAAAAACGGAAATACACGTTTTGATGCCCGTCTGATTCCAAAAAAGTAGGTGCCGCAAAATATGTGTGGACAAAATATCTCAAGAACGGAAAAGCTACGAATTTTATATTTCCCTCCTGGCATGCAACCAGGGATATAGCGAAGAGATTTTTCAGAAGGAGGAGGGGGAAGGGAGAAGGCCAAAAATACTAAGGGGTTGTCCACTTAATACGTAACGCGAAAAAATAATAAAATATGCTTATAGAAAATATAAATAATTCCTAGTCCGTAGTAAAACTCAGAAAAATTCGGGACATATTTTCAATATTAATATTTAATTTAAATGAATATGCCTTAAAAATTGTTTGTAGTAAATATACATATTCATTAGTGGCGGGTGCTACTCTATTGTTTATAATATTTTCAAAAAAATATTTACATTATCCTGAGTGATTTCTGCAACCATGATAGAAGACAAGAATCCGCCAATAGAAGATAGAGTGTTGGCCATTCCAAAAATAGTTCCTGTAAAAAGAAAATAAAAATTAGTAAATGATAGATATACAAATAAAATCATTTATTGAATGGAGGAAAAGAGAAAATGAAAATTCAGGTGAATTACTTATAAGTGAACTTAAAATTGGAAAGGAAGCTTTCATATCATCAATAAATAAAATACATTTTAAATCAGAAGAATAATACCTGAGAATTGGGGAGCTATATCCAAGCCATTGCTGAGGTAACCAGCAGTAACTGCTCCGTTTATAGTCAAAGCAATGGTAAAAAACGAAACAGATATTATTCTATTACATCCTAAAAACATCTGCAAAAACATCAAAATAGATGGAACTAGAAGAGCTGGAAAGGAAATAAAAAATATCAAAATTTTAAAATTTACATATATTAACAATAAAATATACTAAGTGCAATAAATTAATTTTATCATACCTAATGTTGTGAAGAGTTTGCGAGTAAATGTGGTGGAAAGTCGACCACTTCGTCGCAAATGGTCAGCCAGCGTTCCCATTGAAAGAGCGAAAATATATTTGCCAAGGTAAGGTAAACTGGAAAGGAGTCCATTCTGGAAAATTAGAAACAAAGACAATTATTTAATAAATCTTATGTGACTAAGCAGGGGAGTAGGGGGGGGGGGGGCATATCCCCGGGGCCCGGGCACTCGGAGTGAGTCTGAGCCCTTTGCCCTCCAACCTTAAAATTATAATAAAAAAATATAGGGTAAGAGAAAGTAATTTTATATAATCTATTAGAGTTTTTCCTTCTGCACAAATTGATATCACATTTAGTCTGATCTGAGTAGTCGTTCGGAATCTACAATGGTTTAAACTTTAATATTAGAATTTACCGCAGCGCGGTAAAATGAAATGATAGGAAAAAAATAAATGATGAAATCTTTAGCTGAAGGATCATTCTTTCTAAGTGTATATTTAACATAATTATATCTCTTAAGACAGAGGAGTTATTCAAGCCGCTAACTTTTTCGTGCATGCCTCCCTATCCGGCCACTATACATACAGGCATTGTAAGACGTCACGTCAAAAAAAATTATAGGGGGGGGGGGGGTCGGTATTATTATGTAGCCCCGGGGCCCGTCAAATCTATCTGCGCTTCTGATTGTAGGTAATCGAAAGCTGTGTACTGTGCTACCATACAAGTTTCCAAGTTTATACATCAGTAGGCCTACCCAAGAGATAAATTTTATAATCAATTATTAACTTTTTAATGAAGTAGAAGAGTAAAAATTAACCCTTGATCTATGGTTCAGAGGTAGAGCATTAGATTCTGGTACCAAAGGTCAAGGGCTCGTATCCCATCTCAGAGGAAAAAATTAATTTCAATTGAATTGGATATCAATCATTTAAAGGGGATTTAAATGGCCTCACTTCAAACAATTTTGGAGGAAAATGAGAATTAAAGGTCAACTAAAAACAAATTAATTTTAATCAAAATCGTAAGAGCCGATTTTGAGAAAAACTAGAAAACTACATCAGTAAAGTACTTGTTAAAAATTTATAAATATTGATAATTATAGGTGAGTGTTAAGCGTTTTTAAAAAACTTAAAAAAAATCCCCGTTTCTAATGAGTGTCTATTTGAGGCGGTCGCTAAATAGCGCCCTCCAAGGATGGACTATAAATATATATTATGGTTGCTTTTAAACAACCTTGTATTTCTGCGGCTTCACTTGGTCACCATAATTTATTTTTGTTATTTGGCAAAGAATCCCATTTCACAAAATCAATGTTTATTTTTCTTAAAGACTATATATTATTTTTCTTGTAGTAGGCCTATTAGTAATTATAGGTTCAGAAAACAAGTGAGGATAATTTTCGAGCTTATGTACCCCCCCCCCCCCTGCCTATTTAATGGACCAAGAGAAAAAAATAATCAGAAACGTCTCATAGCACAGGGTCATAGTCACTAGAGCCACTTATTTATATAATTCGCTAATGTCCGTTTGTCCGTCTGTCTGTCTGTCACACTCTATTTGGAAACCTCCCGTTGGAATTTTGAAATGAAATTTTACAATATATGCTCAAATTACAGGAAAATTATTTTCATCCCAAAATTCCTATAACTTTTTGAGTTATTAATTCCTAAAGTTACGATTTCTCCCATAGGAAATGTATAGAGAAATATTTATGTATTCTTTCAATTTCTATGAATGTAAACAAATCTCCACTGAATTGGAATTGTGATAATAATTTTTTTTTTTAATAAAAAAAAAGGGGGGGGGCGCGCGCGCGGGGGGGGGGGGGGGGGGGGGCGAAGCCTGTCTAGACGTGAAGATTCTCACAATTAAGAAATGGCAAGGATCAGCGGCAGGCGGGCCCGAGCCAGCTTGCGGGAGGTCCAGGGGGGCGAAGCCCCCTGCTAGGCGCGAAGACTGCCGAAGGCAAGTGTTTTAAATATAAACTAAATGAATACCTTTTTGATATTGTAGGCAAGTATAATATCCATATAAGTAGGAAGCTGATTTATGATAGTAAAATAACCGAAGACACTGGCACCATGAGTTATTACGATCGCCCAGACAGGTCCAGATAGTAGGATGTTTTTCCATGGTACTCGTGATGGCTAAAATCATTAAAGGAGAACGAGTCATTAATATCTTTACGGGTAGGTATAAAATAGGACAAGGCAAGATACATCATCAAGCTTTTAAAAATAGATAAGTAATTAAATTGTTCTCTTTAAATTAATTACAAAAAATTTTTTACGATTGTTTATAAAAAAAAAAAAATTTATTAGATTAATTTGAATAAAGCAAAGTTTTGAATTTTTTTAAAATTGGAATTTAATGTAATGACCTTGACACTTTTACGATCTTTCTTTGGATTTAGGGCAGTGCATGGGATGACCTACCGCCAAGTCCGAATTTAGTTAGTAGGCACTAATCGTGAATCTTTAGACTTTTATTATAATAATAATATAAATTCTCTCATCTTTTATTATAATAATTAATAAATAATATCTAATTTCATTAAATAAATATTAATAATCCTTCATCAAGTCTGTGTCCAAAAGACAAGGGTTTTTTTTGTATAGCCATAAAATTTATCAGGTCATACAGAAAATTCGTAGACTAAACATAAGTATTACTCCTCAATACTGTTTTTTGGTATTTTGGATTAATTCGTTTTCTTTATATGAATATATAAATAAAAGATACAATAGTAATAAAATAAGACATCTGTTCATTTAAAAATTTCTCATTTTAATTATTAACTCATTGGTTTCCAAACTTTTTTGGTTTCAGACTCTATTGAAATATATCAGAATTTTTCCGAAGTCAAAACATTTAGAAATCACTGGTTTAAAATTTCAAAAGTTTCAAAATTTGAGAAAAAAATTAATAAAAATAAGTTTTTAAATGAATAGATGATTATTATAATCTATTAAAACAAAAAAACATACTTTTGCCCGGACAATTGATCTACCAATTGCTGCTTCTAATTCCATTTTTTCAGTAATTGAAATTCTTGGATGTTCAGCAGGCGAGTCATAAACCAACCAAAACCAGGCAAGGCTCCAAACTGTACCAATTGATCCAGTAACATAAAAAACAGATGGCCAGCCTAATGTTGCTATCAAATAACCACAAATAGGCATGGTAATAGCAGCGCCAAGAGAAGAGGCTAAAAAAAATAAAGATATATTATTTATTGTTTTTATCCTACGCTTAAAGATATACCTTATTATATGGACCCTGTTATGCAATGGTGTGTCAAAGACCAAAAAATTAAAAATTGAGTTAAGCACGGAATATTGTTTCAAATGCTATAATTAATAGTATTTTTTATGAAATATGTCCTAAAAAAATTTATATTTAATGTTACTTGCACAATTGACAACAAAAATGATATATAATCCAATGAAATCAAAAAACTTTAATGTTGATTTTCTCAAAACTCACCATTGCCTAACAGGGTCCATATATGCTTCTAATTTTTTTCGATTGTAGGTAATTAACTCACAATTGTTTATTAAGCCGGAAATTAGAGAGTATTCAGAGATTTTATTTGGCTGCCTTTGCCCTCTGTAATTATAAGTAAGAGCAGAAGTAGCCAAATAAATGTTCTAAATGCTTTCCAATATCCTGTAAGCATTCAGAGGATTTAGCTGATTTTGCTTGTTGCTAAAAAATAGTTAATTTTTGAATTTTAATGAAAATTGTTGGAGCAAATTTTGAGAAAAAGTACATCAGTAAAATACTAGTACTTTTTGGCCGATTTTGTTCAAAATCTTATTTTGAGTGTCCGGGATACCAAACTTAAATATAAAATTTCAATCCGATAGCTAAATACCTTTATGCTAAAAATTGTTACACACAGACAGACAGACAGACCAATTTGTGGGATCCACTTTTTTTAGACACAGGGGACCTCAAAAAATGTATATCCATCAAAATCTCGACATCCAATTTTTGACATGATCGCAATACTTTCTCTCTATATATAGAGGGATTTCATATATTTAGCTCTATGAAATGCAATCATTTATAATTTTTTTTTTTTTTTTTTTTTATTAAAATATATTTCTAAATTTTAATATGTTGAAAAATAATTTTAAATATAGAAACAAGTTTCCCAATCTTTTTCAAATTTTTCTAAAATACATTAAGTAATAGAAAAATGTGGGGTTTCACGGGAAACCTTATTTTTGACCTGATTACTTTAAAATGAAAAAGGCTTCTGAAATTAATTAATTAATCAGCGTAACAGGCCAAGTGGCAGTTGCTCTTTGGTATTATTCAAATGAATTATAGTAGAGTCCATTCCTGCCTTTTAGTAAGGGTCTCAGTTCAAGGTGCAGAGGGACATAAAAAATATTAATATTGATAAATTATAAACAAGGTAGAGCTTTGTTTGAAAAAGATGAAATATTGTTCAACCAACGCCCAAATAGACTGTTCATTAGCCAGTCAATATATCGTTTAAGATAGGAAATTTGCGAGATGTGACTGTCTCGAAAACTTGATAAATTAGAGTTTTAACCATAAAAAAAGTTCTTTATTAATGTGAATTTGAATCCAGAACTAAATTAAGTTTACCCCCAATATCCTCCCCTGTTTGAAGGCGCATTTTAAACAGCCTTATAAAAATATTTTATAAAATAAATGAGGAAAAATATATTACCCATCATGTGTGAGACAAATTTACTACGATCCATTGGAGGAATCCATTTAGCAATCATCGGCTGAATTGCAGGCCAAGTTGCTCCCTAAAAAAAAAAAAAAAAAAAAAAAATTAATAAACAGTTGAAGAAAAATAAAAGTGAATATGAACTAAACTTTTTAGAAATTTACATTATTATTTTTATCAATTCCCAAATTATTTCACTCCTAATAATTTCCCCCATTTTCTCCATTCGTTTTTACTTCCTCGTATATGTTAATATTTAGAGAGAAAAAGTATTGGTTTCATGTCAAAAATTCGATGTCGAGATTTTGATGGATTGGGGTTCCCCGAATCCAAAAAGTGGTTTTCGCAACATGGTCTGTCTGTGTGTGTGTGTATGAGCAAAATATCTCAAGAACAAAAAAAACTAGGAGATTGAAATTTTATATTTGAGTTAGGTACCATCCTGAGGCGTGAAAATAAGCTTTTGAACAAAATCGGCCAAAGAGTACTAGTATTTTATTAACGTACTTTTTCAGTTTTTTTCGATTTTCTCAAAATTCACTCTAACGATTTTGATTAAAATTCAAAAATCAATTATTTTTTAGATGTTCTTTAAAATGTATAATCTCATTTTGTCCTCAAAATGTTTAGAAGCAGACTTTACTCTTGTACTTCATAGGTAAGATAAAAGAAATGGTTGCCATGGTAACAAAATATAAATATTTTCCCAGGTTTATAAATTTGACATCATGAATTTTATCTAATTTAGAGCTTAATATATTTAAATGCAAAAAATCTGGTGTGACAAGCACAAGAACACAAATTTGCCTTAACAAAGGTAAGAGAAAGTTGTGCGCTGTGCGACAATCGCAACAGATTTTTACTTTCTCTTATTTTTCTTTGCAAACCAATAATTTGTTTTTATTAGTCATTTAAAAAGTAAAAATTTACTTTAGGAATTTACAAATAGTTTTAACCTAAGTGATTTTTTAAGCCATTAATCTTTTTCTTATCTTTATTTCGTTTTATTAATAAATCCTTAAAGGATGTTTGATATTTGCCTAAATGATAAAAAAAATTATATTTTCAAAGGTAATTCTTTAAGAAGAAAAATAAGCAAAGAATAAGACGTTAATACTTAAAATAAGAACTAAAAATAACTTATATATTTTTTTAAGACTATGTCAGAGTGTACTAAAATGAAAGTTCATTATATAATTAATTTTTCGTGGAGGTGTTAAATTTTAATTGCTTATACAGAAAAAAATACTGCTTTGATTTTACCTATCATAATGGATGCGCTCTGAGGTAAGAGATGACGTTGGTTCTAATATAACAGCTCTATTAAAATACATTTGTTTTTAGTCGGCATCAATCGTTCAATGTCGAACGTTCAGTCTGGTTTTCCTTTACAATAACCTCAGATAAATAGGCGATCGTGTTTGAAAATTATTTTGATATAATTCCGCAAGTATTTATTGACATTTACATTTTGGAGCAATAATTAAATTGGAAAAAGAAAAAATTCGTTTTTACTTTCTCTTACCTATATATGTAATATATAGTGAGAAAGTATTGCAATAATGTCAAAAATTCAATGTCGGAGATTTTGATGGAAATACACGTTTTGAGGTTCTCTTACATAAAAAAAAGTGGGTCCTGCAAATTGATCTGTGGGTATGTGTGTAACGATTTTAAGCATGAAAAAAATGAGCTAGGGGGTTGAAATTTTATATTTAAGTCAGGTACACTCCCGGACAGTTAAAATAAGATTTTGAACAAAATCGGCCAAAAAGTAATAGTACTTTTTCAGTTTTTTTTTTCGATTTTCTCAAAATTGACTCTTACGAGTTTGATTAAAATTCATAAATCAATTATTTTTTATATTCTCTTTAAAAATAATATCAATAAAATTTGTCGTGAAAATTGTTTTAAGTACCCTTTACTGATGTAGTATTTCAGATTTTTCAAATTCATTTTCCGGCTCTTCCTTCCAATGTTAAATCCCTATGGAGATTGCCTGTTAATTTCGATTCAAAAGGGGGGTTCCCTTTGGAATATTTTACACATTTAAAAAAATCTTTTCCAATTCTTATGAAATTTCGTATTTATTTAGGATTCTCTATTGTGTATAAAATATTCAAATATGAGATTAAAATTTTGAATCAATTGACTTTTTACTTGTATCGACCTAAAAAAATCTGCTGTGCGCTAAGTCACCCCATATTTTTTTATTTCTTAAAGTGATGGGATAGAAAGAGGAACCCTTATTAAGGAGATAAGAGTGGCACATAGTGAGTAAAGGATATGCTAGTTTTAGTTCGGATGAATTCTGGTCTGTTTAAATCCCACTATTATAATAATATAATACAACTCACCAATAAGAATCCTAAAAGCCCGCGAAGAACTATAACCGCAATGTGTCCCATATCTGCAGCCCATGGAGTGAAGAATGTTAAAAGAGAGCTGAGAAGCATAGCGTATCCAAAAACTCTTCTTGTTCCAATCACTTCAGCAAGGCGACCTCCAGGGAGTTCAGTGCAGATATAGCCCCAAAAAAAAGATCCTAAGATAAAATTCTTTTGATATACATCCCAAGGATATTTCGTTTGTTCTACCATATCTTCTTCAGGAACAACAGGATTCTAAAAAAAAAAAAATAATAATATTAATCAAAAGGTTTAAGTATAATTCAAAAAAAATATTATTATTATTATTTAAGATATATAGGGGCTGGTTGCTTCACTTCTAGTCAACTAGCAAATTTATCCTACAGATAACGAATCATCGAAACCAGTGGCGTATTTAAGGGGGTCTGAGGGGCTGCCGCCCCTTCGAAATCCTACAAGTGAAAAGAATAAAAATGAAATTGCTCTAGTAGTAGTCGATCTATCTACATAAACTTGGTAATAAATGTCACATTAAATTTCACATATCTAGAGTTGTAAAATATCTAGATCTAGGTGGTCTAAAAATGCTTGTAGATACATAAAATTTAAAAAAAAAATTACGAGGGAGGACCTTAAGACCTCCGTTCCCTTTGGGGGGTATTCCAAACCCCCCCGGTATACCCATCAGCCCCCTAAAAATAAATTTCTAGATACGCCATTATTATAAAGAATTTATAAATTACACTAGTCGACAAAAATGAACTTTTTTTCTTTCACAAGAATGAAGATATGAAATTCTATAAGTATTTTTCATGCTGAATTCAAATATCAATTCAGTTTTTCCCCATCAGGCACAGTTTTAGAGATATAGAGCAAAATAGATTTTAGTCGAAAATGGGCTCTAAAACGGCTTTTATTTAGAATGTTCAAATTATTTTTAACGGGACACCCCGTCAAATTATGCAGATAGTTAGAATACATATAAATTTTAAGTTTCATCCCAATCGGAGGTCATTTAGACGTGCCGCAAACGGCTTAAAGTTTAGAAAACTCGAAATTTTCAAGATTTTTTTTGCTTTGGTCACCCCTAATACAATTTTAGAGATCCCTGAATGAAAAAAACATATATGTACGATATTCTATAGTTCTTTGGCTTTCTAAAAATCACTCATTCGTAAAAATCTGTTAATTATTAACGAAATTATTAACAAAAACGTGAGCAAAGAAAAAACACAAGTACATTCACTGGACAAAAAAAATGGACCTCTTGTTCTTTTAGAAGTATAAAGAAAGATATGAGATTCAAAAAATATTTTTTTTTAATAATATATAATAAAGTTAGGGCCCGTGACCCGATGCTCAGAGAGGATACATTAACTTCTCGTGGATAGGGTTCGCTTTTTAATTCAATTGAAGTCCATTTTTTTCGACCAGTGAGTGTACTTGTGTTTTTTCTTTGCTCACGTTTTTATTAATAATTTCGTTAATAATTAGCAGATTTTTACGAATGAATGCTTTTTAGAGAGCCAAAGAACTATAGAATATCGTACATATATGTTTTTTTCATTCAGGGATCTCTAAAATTGTATTAGGGGTGACCAAAGCAAAAAAAATCTTGAAAATTTCGAGTTTTCTAAACTTTAAGCCGTTTGCGGCACGTCTAAATGACCTCCGATTGGGATGAAACTTAAAATTTATATGTATTCTAACTATCTGCATAATTTGACGGGGTGTCCCGTTAAAAATAATTTGAACATTCTAAATAAAAGCCGTTTTAGAGCCCATTTTCGACTAAAATCTATTTTGCTCTATATCTCTAAAACTGTGCCTGATGGAAAAATTCTAACTACATATCTGAATTCAGAATGAAAAAATGCACTAGGGTCACTAATCAGATTTCTTGTGAAAAAACCTTGTCGACTAGTGTTATTATAATGGCTGTGAGTATTAAATATAGTTGCGTGGAATGGAGTCAGCCAAGGAAAATGAAAAACAAAATTTATTCTGCAGACGTTTCGAGCGCCCGTCACGCTCTTCCTCGGGACCTGTGGCCACAAAGCATTTATTAGATTTTTGTCTTTTATAATAATTTTTCTCAGAGAGATATATAACATTATTAATATACAGGTTGAATGATTTTACTTACAATATAAGTGTCAAGTATTATAGATGGCAAAATAATTGGTTGACATTATTAAACAATTTTAACAAACATTAACAATGTATTTTTTGAATGATGATTTCGATATGATGCCCGAGGAAGAGCGTGACGGGCGCTCGAAACGTCGGCAGAATAAATTTTGTTTTTCATTTTCCTTGGCTGAATCCATTCCACGCAACTATATTTAAAGAATTTATGTTTATTAGCGACTAAATGTTACGATTTAACTATGTAACCAGACGTCTCAATCTTATACATTTCTTTTTTTAATGAATTATTGCATTTGATGGAGTTCAAAAGATAAGTTAAGTAGTTTTTTTGTACGTCTTCTAAAAACAGAGGGAAAGATAATATGTCTCGAGCATGGGCGTAACTAGGGGTGCCGGGGTGCCCCTAGAAAGTTCCCCGACCCAAGAAAAATTGAAAAAATATGGGGAATTTCAGGAGGATATCCGGTCCATGCCCCCCCCCCAGCGAGGATGGCTGGTCCCATGGCCCCCACCAGCCAAATTCTCTAGTTACGCCCATAGTCCCGAGGAAACTCTTTAAACAAAAGTAAATATTTTATAAACATATCCAGTAGGTAGGATTTTATCGAAATTTTTGTAAGTATTTTATTTTTTTCACTTGATCAAAATTTCATTTTAACCCAAAATATTTGAAAATATCAATTTTTTATTTAAATTTATATATATATAAATTATCTTCTTCGAAAAAATAATTAAAATAAAAGTAAATGTAAAGAAACAATTGAATGTAGATTTTTTTTTAGATTGATAATGAATCGGTTAAATATTTAAAATCGTAATTTTAGAATATTTTTACATAAAATTGCAATCATATTTAAAATGTAAATGAAGAAGTTAAATGGTAAGAATGAAAATATGGCTTTTTTTTAACAAGGAAAAATAAAAGTTGAATACAAATAGTTTTCAAGACTTATTCATTTGAATTAATTTTATTCAATATATGTATTGAATTTTTCTGACTTCACTACAAGGGACACTACATAGGGATGGAAAGTCGATTCTGACTTTAGTCAAGAATCAATATTTTACTGAAAATAATCGACTTTTTAGAATCGAGTTGGAACTCTTTCAAGTCGATTAGAATCGATTCTCACTGGACGACTTCAACTTTTTTCTTACAACTAGCCGCGTAGCCAGGGGAACTTCGCGTATTGTCAAAAATAGGTTCTCGGGATTTTAATGGAAATACAGAGAGGTTCTTTTAGTTCAAAAAAGGGGGGGCCAGAAAAATGATCTGCGAATAAAATATCTCAAAAATTAAAAGCACTAAGAGTCAAAAAAAAATCCAAGACTTAGGCAGCCAAAAATTATTTCTTTTATTGTTGCCGTTCCAGGCTGACGTTTCGGCCCCTGGTCTAGGCCATCTTCAGAGCTAAAATATTTTCGTACAATTTATTGTAAATTTATATTGTATATTATTATGGATATTTTTATATTTTATAGAAAGTGCCACAATAACATGTTATAATAAAATGTACGAAAATATTTTAGCTCTGAAGATGGCCTAGACCAGTGGCCGAAACGTCAGCCTGGAACGGCAACAATAAAAGAAATAATTTTTGGCTGCCTATGTCTTGGATTTTTTTTTTTGATTCCTTAATAATACTTCCAGCCACAAAGACATACCTCACAAGAACTAGGAGGTTTAAATTTTATATTTAAGTTGGGTACTCCCCTGTCACGTAACATGAAGTTTTTGAACAAAATCCACCAAAAAATAATAGTACTTTACTGATGTAATTTTTCAATTTTTTTTTTTAATTTTCTCAAAATAGGCTCTAACGATTTTGATTAAAATTCATAAACCAATTATTTTTTAGATCCTCTTTTAAAATGTATATTCTTATTTTGCCTTCAATATTGTTTGAAGCACATTTTACTCTTGTACTTCATAGGAAAGATAGGAGAAATGGTTGTCATGGTAAGAAAATATAAATATTATTCTTTGTTTATAAATATTACATCTTGAATTCCAGAGGCGCCGGAACTGGAGGGGGGGGGGACAAGGGTACATTGCCCCCCCCCCCCCCTGGCATCCTATAGGAGGGGGCAGAGGGAGCCGAAAATGTCTTCTTTTATTTCATTTATTTTTAAAAATCATACATTTTTACATTTGAAAAATAAAATTTTTTATTTAAAGATTAAGAAATTCATTTTTTTCCAAAATATTTTAAATAGACCCTATTGTATTTCTAATTTCTAAAAACACTTTATTTTGAATTAAAAGAAGAAAATTAAAAATATTTATTTCCTTCAAATAGTATATATATAGCCTTCAAAAATTTTTAATAAAATCACTAGCAAATTTTTTAAAATTTTAATTTTATTAAAATTGTGATTTTATTTAAAATTTTTAAAGCTTTATAGTAGATTTGTTTTTGTTTTATACTATTTGAACATATTAAATTATTTCAATTTTCTAAAAAAATTTTTTTTTTGCCCCCCCCCCCCCCTCCTCTGATTCAAATTCGTTCCGGCGCCCCTGTTGAATTCTAATATATAGGCTCAGTTACTATAGATTTTTTCTCTTTATATTACTCAATCTTTTCTTAATTCGAGCACATGGCAGTGACTGATAAGACAAGCTAGACAATTATTATTATTAAAAATTCGTTACCATTTTTTACATCAATTTTATGAAGTTTAATCCTAAGTAAATTAAATTTCATCTTGAATAAATAAAGTGATAAATTAAAACTAATCTTTAGATAAATTTATAAATTTTGCTATCATTGTAAACGAATTAAAAAAAAAGGAATGTACTGTATAATAGATATTTATTTAAACACAAAACAGATTTGATTTTAATTTTCAAAGGATAAGAAATTCATTAATCGTTTTTTCGTCTGGTTATGATGTAGTAATTGCCTTGAAAGATGTTAACCATATCATCAAATTGATCCACTCTCGACCCTTTACAAAGGAATTAAGAGTTTCCTGTCTTGCGAGCCAAATTCTCTCTTCCCCAACTAATATAGGGGGGAGAGAATATATCTTATAATTTTTCACATATGTCTATATCAGATTTATGAGAGCTTATTTAGATTATACATCTAAAATTCAAGGTTATTGTTAAATTTTTTTATAAAATGATCAAAACAATTTTCTCAAAAGGTTTTGAAATGATTAAGGGTCGGTTGCCTCACATCTAGTCAACTATAAAATTTATCCGCCTGATAGCAAATCATTGTTATAGTAAATAAAAATACGCTTTAAAAAAATAGGTTTTTTCACCCCCCTAGTACACATGGATCTTATTTCTACAAAGGGGAAGGAAGCTTTAAAAAATTCTTGCACCTTCTAAACACTCTGGATTTTTGAATATTATTTTCTTATTCTGTAATAACAGTGAAAAATTTAGTATAAAAATCTGGTGTGATTATCGCACAGCACACAACTTTCTCTTACCTTCAATAATCGAAAATAGTGTTCGTGCTTGTCACACCAGATTTTTTCTGTCGACATATACGGACGGGTATTTAGTTTTCGCCGATTTATTAGAATTCAAGATATAAAATTTATAAACATGGGAAAATATTTATATTTTGTCATGGCAACCATTTCTCCTATCTTTCCTATGAAGTAAGGGGGTAAATTAGCCTTCATAAGATTTCAAGGGCAAAATGAGAATATACATTTTAAAGAGCATCTAAAAAATTATTTATGAATTTTAATCAAAATCGCTGGAGCGAATTTTGAGAAAATCGAAAAAAACCGGAAAAATGCATCAGTAAAGTACTTTTTGGCTTATTTTTTGATCAAAAGCTTATTTTAACGCCTCAAACTCGTAGCTTAATTTCTTAATGCTTTAAATTGAACAGACACACAGACAGACAAACAGACCATGTTGCGAAAATCTCTAGAGATATATAATTTTTGTGTATTTATTAAAACCGAAACCGAAACTTGTATTTTCTATAAAAAATTTTTTTCATTTTACCTTTTTTTAGGGAGACTACATTTTTTTCGCTCTCAAGTGCAAATCATTTGACCTTTTTTTTAGCATGCGAGTCTCATCCCATTTTTTCAGACTCTGGTTTCGGCTACTTTTTGGCCGAAAGTTTCGGTTACTTTTTGGCCGAAACCGTAACCGAAACCGAATATTCGGTCGGTTCCTAGTATTTAATAATAATAATAATAATATTTATTTATGTCGTCCAAAATACATTTGACATATTTATACATAATTTATTTGTTATTTTTATTTTTTTTCTTCTATTTTACAAATAATTTGTTCATAAAAGTTGGAGGTACAAAGGCCCTTTGAAGCAGTTTTCCTTATTTCGGAAACTGATGAGGCCACAATTTTATTTTTCAAATGTATTTTCCAGCCATTCCTTTCCTAGACTAGCTCTTCGAGTTAGCTTTTTCAAAAAATTTTTTCGATTTCAACAAAATTTTGTATTTATGAGTTATTGTTAAATAGAAATATCAAAATATAAGATAAATATTCTGAAAAATATTTTAAAATTAAACCAACTCACTAATCAAACTGGCAGAAAAATTAAAAATTTAATGGCCTATATGGCCTCGCCTTTGTCCGATTAACCTGATGTTTTGCATAGATAAGTATTTTGTTAATTACAACAAGATAGGGAGGAGGTAGAAAAACTTTTATAAAATTTGAAAAATCAAGCCAACTCGCAAATCGAAATGGTTTATTAAATAAAAAATAAATGGATTCTGAGAACGAAAACGCATTTTGGCAACTTTAGGTCAATTTCAATTTTTTTTTTTATGTTTACATTAACTTTTCCTACCAACCTAAGGTTGGTGGGCAAAGTTAAAAAGGAACAGAGGCTCAACCAGAATTTGCCCCTGGAGAGGGAGTGGTTCATTTTTTTAACGCACTTTTCTATTTGGTATTAAGTAGGAAACAGAATATTCATATTATTTAAAACAAATGATTTTTTTTAAGAAAAAAAGCAAGAAATTTTCGAAGTATATTAGTAAAGTACTAGTAATCTTTGGCCGATTTTATTCAAAATCATCAAGAAGCCTGTGAAATGGGTATTTAGGTCAAGTATAAAATTTGAGTATCTAGAGGCAAATTGATCTGTTTGTCTGTGAGGTGTGAAACGATTTTAAGAATGAAAGAAATGAGCTATGAAATTTTAAGTTAGGTACCTTCCCAGACAGTTAAAAGAAGCTTTTGAAGAAAATAGGCCAAAAAGTACTAGTAGGCCTACTTAACTGAAGAACTTTTTCAGTTTTTTTTTTTTTTTTTTGTTTTCTAAAATTGGGTCTAATGGTTTTGATTAAAATTCATAAATCAATTATTTTTTAGGTGCTCTTTAAAAAGTATATCAGTAAAATTTTTCGTGAAAATTGTTTACTGACTTATGAAATTTTGTATTTATTTTGGATTCTCGAGAATATTGTGTATAACATATCCAAATATGAGATTAAAATTTTGAAAAATAACTATAGTTTATTTCAAGCAGCCATCATTTAAAACGCAAATTTGGAACTAAGGTGCTATGGGAAACTAAATATATCTTGACCATGGGCGTAACTAGGTGGGTATCGTGGGAGGGGGGGGGGGGGGCAGAGAGCTCCCTGCCCCAAGATAAATTGAGAAAATATGGGGCTTTCCAGGCCCCCTGGAAGATAGCTCGTGCCATGACCCCCCCAGCCAAATTCTCTAGTTACGCCCATGATCTTGACACAAAAAATCTGGTGTGACGACACAGTGACACACAAATTTCGATTACTGAAGGTAAGAGAAAGTTGTGTGCTGTGCGTTAAATCAGACCAGATTTTTTATTTTTCGATATGTTGAATATTTTTTGTATAATTCGATTCGATTAAATGTAAGTGGAATTTTTCAAATTTATATTACTTATAATTATTTAAATAAAAAATAGATAAATTTTATATAAGAGTATTTATTATTTCGTTAATGTTAATAATTTTAGAGATATTTTGGTTTTTTATTTCAAATGATGCCACTTGGATTACTATTTGTTATGAAAATTTCCAGTCATTCTTGGCAGCTATTTTTTTTTTTTTTTTAATTAGATTCTATTGTATTTAGAAAAATAATAAACAAACATGTTTTAAACTATAAAGCCTAGTAGTATTACATCAACAACTGGTTAGCATAAACTGGCCCAAACCAGTTGATTGACACCATTACAAATTAATTGAAATACGTCATTTTTCTTGAAATATTTAAATTATTATAAGTATTTTTTATTCTTTATATTTACTTGGAATGTATCATTTACCCCTTTCTAGCTGCCCTATCAAACTATTATTTATTTGTATAATTTCAATGAAAATGATACGAGACGACTTGAACAAAAAATCACTTTCTAAGAGTATAATAGTAAATAGCAATTTCTGATAAGATATACGTATTTAGGAGATTTGGACGCAAATTTTATTTTTTAATGTCATGGACAGACCCAAAGACAGAGAGGATAAATCCCCTGTGTCCGGCCCTACGGAAAGGGCCCGGGTTCATTAAAAGAGCCGGAAAATTAAAAAATTACATCAGTAAACAAACAGTTTTCATGAAAAACTTTACTCATATACTTTTTAAAGAGGATCTAAAAATAGTTGATTTATGAATTTGAATCAAAATAGTTAGAACCAATTTTGAGATAATAAAAAAAAAACTGAAAAATTACTTCAGTAAAAAACTATTATTTTTTGGCCGATTTTGTACAAAAGCTTATTTTAACTGTCCGGGAGGGTACCTAAGTAAAATATAAAATTTCAACCTCGTAGCTCATTTGTTTCATGATTAAAATCTTCATACACAGGCATACAGACCAACTTACGGGACCCACTTTTTTGGACTCAGGAACTCAAAACATGTATTTCCACCAAAATTCCGACATCAAATTTTTGACATGATTCCAATACTTTCTTCCTATATATTAACACATATATAGGTAAGAGAAAATAATTCTTCTTTTTTTTTTAGCATATTTTTTTTATCTGAGTTAAAATTTTTATTTTGTTCCCATATTCACCTTGTCCCTACTTTTTTGCATACTTGAGTCAATGTTCTCTCTTCAAGGGCCCCTGCTCTACGGCCCCCACCTCCAGGTGGGCGTTCACAGTTCGAGATACTCTGATCAATATGAGTTTAGCACCAGAAAGGTCAATAAATAATAAGTTGACAAGTAATACAGTAGTTAATTTATGTTTATGTTCTGTTTCTTAATTTTGTCCTATTGCCCCCATCTCAATATTTATAGGACATATTTCTAGAAATTTTTTCTTTTTTTTTTTTTTTGATAAAGGCGAATTATTATTCTTTAGTACTTTTACTTATTTGACCTCTTGTTCATTTGAAAATATTATCATCAAAAAATATTTAAATATTATAAATAGCATTGATAAATATATAAAAAAAAAACAGCGTTTCAAGTATCCGATATCAAGATCTGCTGTTACTATTGTTTATTAAACTTTCTAATAATAATAATAATATTGAAAAATATTTTTTATTTCATTGGATATGTAATTTGTAAGAAATTTAATAGAATTTTTAAAAATTAGATTAATTTATCTCTAAGTTAAACGCTTATTACTTCACTCTATAAGGCAGGGCCGGATCTAGGGGGGAGCAGTGGGTGCGTGTGCCCCGGGCGGCAGATATTAGGGGGCGGCAATTAAAGAAAGATTTACTAAAAAAAAAAAAAAAGAAAATAGATAAAATGATATGAATTTTGTATAGAAAATTTTAAGGAGGGGGCGGAAAATTAAATTTTGCCCCCTAAAAAATCTCCTAGTTCCGGCCCTGCTATAAGGTAGTGTGGCTGGAACAATTTGTAGAGGGCACAAGTTTATAAAAGCCATATTAAAAAAAAAATTCAAAATTCCAAATGTTTTTTAATAAAAAAATTTATTTTTTAATGACTTTTAATAAAAAATTATTATTATTTTTTTTTTTTAATTTAATTATTATTTAACAAATAATAATAGGTTTAGGAATTAAAATAAATTATTCAAAACAATCAAAATAGTCTAATGACAGACGCGGCAGTTCAAAACATGCTTTCTGCTTGACTAGAGAATGCACGATATTAACGCCGCTTAACAATAATATGCGAACTACTTTTCCTCAAGTTTATATTTTTACTTTCTCTTACCTATATATATATAGTGAGAAAGTATTGGATTCATATCAAAAATCCGATGTCGAGATTTTGATGGATATACACGTTTTAAAGTCCCCTGTGTCCGAAAAAGTGGTTTTCTGTCTGTCTGTCTGTCTGTATCCAATTTAAAGTATGACGAAATTGAGCTATGAGATTGATATTTAATATTTAAGTTAGGCACCCCCATGGGACATGACACGAAGCTTTTGAACAAAATCTGCCAAAGAGTACTAGTAATTTATTGATGTACTTTTTCAGTTTTTTTCGATTTCCTCGAAATCCGCTCTAACGATTTTGATTAAAATTCAAAAATCAATTATATTTTAGATGCTCTTTAAAATGTATGTCTCATTTTGACATTGAAATCTTATGAAGTCCACTTTACTTTTGTACTCCATAGAAAAGATAAGAGAAATGCTTGCAATGGTAACAGAATATAAATATTTTTCTGTTTATAAATTTTATATCTTGAATTCAAATGTATCGTATTGTCAGAAACTAAATATATCTCAACACAAAAAATCTGGTGTGACAAGCACAGTACATAACTTTCTGTTCTTCTGATTGACTAGAGCAGGCACGATCTTAACAATCACTTAGCAATAATATGCGGACTACTTTTCCTTAAGTTTATATTTTTATAACTAAATATCAAAGTAATTTTTACTTCTAGTAATTAGTTTGTTAGATATTCAGATCGTCTTTTTTTACAAAAGGGTAGCGATTTTTTTTTTTTTTTTTTTTGGGGGGTGACAAATTTTTTATCATATATCATTCCAGATAAAAAATAAATATTCAAGAGATTGATATAAACTTGCAATACTATTTTTTTTTTAATCTCTATTGTTAAATATAGTGAAACAATCTTATGAAACATTTTTGGGAGGGTCCCTTTTGCTCTCTTGGTTATTTATGCCCACGTAAAAAAAATAATAATATTTAATATTTTTTTTTTTTTTTAATGATGAATAAAATTCTAATGCAATTTCAAAATTGGTGATTGCCTTATACAATGTTTCATTAATATGCGTCACCTGATAAAAACATTCATAAGGAAATGTTACATTACTTATATTTTTAGTTTAAAAGTTGCTTTTATGTTATTATTAATATAATAAAATTATCCTGTTTTGATTTTATTCAGATTAATTTTTCGATCTTAAATGACAACAACCCTTGCTAAGAAACAAAATTTTCCTTCTCTTTATCGGAAATTCTTCACGACCTTCAAAAGATCCGACCTTGTTCCTAGACATTCTCTATTAGACTCTCCTTGCCCAGATTACAAGGGCAAATTTTTTTTTTTTATTATTATTATTTTGATAAAATTTGATTTCAAATTTTAAAATTTATAAATAAATTACTTACATCTATATCTGATATTGCAGAAGAATTTGTGTATAATGAATCGGAGCATTGTGATGTTCTATTCACGGTCACTTTGGTCTGGTTGGTCTCGTCGATCATAGCTACAATAGCGATGGTTAAGTTCACCCGGAGCATGTAGTTGAACATGAAGCCCAGGATCACCATGATGTTGAGAACCTGACGACATGTAATACGATCTTCCCCCCAAAATCAAAAAATTAGTAATTATATTATAAATTAATTATATAATAATTTTAACCAGCTTAAATAGTTAGACAGAGGCGTAACTGGGTGAGGCCCGCGTCTCAAATTTCTCTGTAAGTCGACTCGACAAAATTTAGGGGGGTTGATAAATGGGGCAATGGGACCGGACATTTGTTTCCATTCATAAAAAAACAGTTTACAAAATATTTAATATTATTTAACCAATTAAATAAAATAAAAATTGATATTTTAGGGGGTGGCAAATTAAAACCGTGCAACGGGAGCCACCCGATATATGCTAGTGGTCCAATAGTAAATATAAACAAAGTTATCTTAATGATGATATTGCCTAGGTCAGAGGTTCTTAAACTTTTTAATGCCGCGGTTCACCTGCATTTTAAGTAGAAAACCCCTAATTTTTTTTTTTTTTCAAACCCAGGTTTATTAAAAAATTAATTTTTGCTTCATATATACAGAGTTATCTTATTTTTTTATATTCGCAGCTCTACTACTAGTCCCCTTTCGTGAAGATATAAGGAACGCCACTTTAAGAAGCCTTGACCTAGGCTAATAAATAAGCTAAAGGAAATTCAATTGTAAAAATCTGTTTTTTATGTATACAGTTTATAGTAGCTAATAAGCAAAGGAAACAGTCAAATAACATCAACCTCTTGGAGGCGGTTGTTTCACATTTAGTCAACTAGCAAACTTAGGACCGATAGCATATCATTGATATAGTAAACAAGAACACGTTTAACCTTCGAGTTAAAAAAATGAGTTTTTTTCACATTTAATTATCTATCTGAGGTATAAGGAAAGTTTTGTGAAGTTAGCATCTTAATCAAGGCATCATTTATAAAATTTATATTTAATATAATTTAAAATAATTAATTAAAGCTAAATAATTTTCTCAAAAAAATTTAAAAATGTCCAAAAAAATAAATAAAAAAGACTTGTGTTTCTATATTCACTCTTTAGTTAAGTGTTATATCGAATTTTGGGTCTTAGCTAGTTAACTAAGATCTTATTTATTCATATGATTAGCTTAACTAGAACTGAAAAGACTCTAAAGTTAAAGTCAACTAGTTTATCTGAAGAATAGCTAGTTAGAACTGAAGCAACCGGTCCTTATACATGAAAATAATCCTAAATTATTAGAATATTTTACTAATCGCTTTGTTTATATAATTTCAGAGCAGGGGCGGATTAATGCAATTTTGTCGGGGGGGGGGGGTTATTTTTTTTTATTTAAGGACTTTGTGGGCATCTATGGCCATTTAGACCCCTTTCCTATTTATTTAAATTGATTGGTAACAAATTCAATTGAAATTAAAGAGCGGAAATCATAATTTCTTTAGATTACTAGTTTTTATAACGTTTTGAATTTCTTCTCGGGAGGAGGGAAATCGCCCCCCCCCCCCTTTAATCCGCCCCTGTTTCAGAGAGAGGTTTCCTGGAGCAGTCAAAAGGGAGAAAATAGAAAAAAACTTTCTTATAGTGTCAACGTTTCAGTATTTACTTAGTGAACCCGTCAACGTTTCAGTATTTACTTAGTGAACATTGATTGCCATTGATTGATTTAAACTTTATATAAATACGATATGTAAACAAATCTAATGACGTATTAAATTTCAGTGTCTTGACGATGAGTACGATCTATACTCGAAACGTCGGCCCTTTAAAAGAAAATTATTTTTGGCTGATCCAGTAACCCCCCATTGATTATACATAAATTATATAATATTTGATCTTAAAATATAATAGATCTTCAAATAAAATTAAAAATTATATATGCAAATATATGCTTTGTAAAAAAATAGTGAGTCATTCGGCTACTTTGCAAATAAGTAAAAATGAAGTGGAAGGAGGGGGAGGGAGACACCTTATTTAATCAAGACTGGAATTTATTATTGTATGTTATGAAGGATGTAGGAAAAGGATATATAAGAAATGTTCCCTATTAGGGATGATTTTTAAGGTCTTTTCGAACTTAGTCATGAACACTTTGTTTTGAGTCTTCAAACTGGGGTGTCGGTGTCAACATATTTTTCTATTTTTTTTTTTTTTTTTAATCAAATTTCAAGCCGCAAAACGGCTAATTATTTTCTTTTTTATGTTTATATTTTTTGTATAAATATTTAAATTGTAAGTAAAAATACCGGATTCTGTTACTATATTTTCTATTGCTTCACTTCTAATTAATTAGCTATTCCTGGGATAAACTAGTTGACTATAACTTTCGAGTCTTGTCAGTTCTAGTTAAGCTAATCATATGATTAAATAAGAGTCAAGATTGTAGTTAATTAGCTAAGACCCAAAGTTCGGTATAAGGGATAACTAAGGGATGAAATTAGAAACACAAGCCTTTTTATTTAAGTTTATTTAAGTTTTAAGTTTATTTATTTTTTTTTGGAAATTTTTAAATTTTATTTAAAAAAATTAATTAGCTTTAATTAATTTATTTTTTTTTTTAATTAATTTTAATTTTTAATAATTTTTATAAAAGATGCCTTAATTAAGTTGCTAACTTCACAATACTTTCTACCTCAGATAGTTTTTTTTTTTTTTATTTAATTAACGCATGGCAGGAACTAGATTTTTTAGGGGGGGGGGCAAAATTTAATTTTCCGCCCCCTCCTTAAAATTTTCTATACAAAACTCATATCATTTTACCTTTTTTTTAGTAAATCTTTCTTTAATTGCCGCCCCCCTGATATCTGCCGCCCGGGGCACACGCACCCACTGCCCCCCCCCCCTAGATCCGGCCCTGAATTAACGTCTTATTTGGCAACGGAGGCCAGTCTTTATACAAAACTTATCCCAATAGTTAGTCAATTTCAATAATATTTATTTAAATTATGAAAAGAGGTAGAGATAACATGTTATTAAATTAAAAAAATTTTTATTTCATTAGTAATGAATGGTTTTTGGTTTGAATGGCATATAAACTTTTTATATACACACCGAGGACGAATATTAAGAATGAATGTTTGAATATTAATTAAGTGATCGATTATAGTCAGAAGGATTTGCTATTATCAGTTTTCCTCTATCATGTTTACTAAATGGATCAAAAATTTTAATATATTTTTAAATAATTTTTTTTTTTTTTTTATTATGAGTATTATTTAAAATTTGTAAAAATTTTCAATTTTTATAAATGAAAATTCTAAAAATGTAAATATTCTAAAAACCTGAGATCAATGTTTGAAAATACTAAAAATATAATCGATAAAAGAAATATTTCTAAAAAATAAATACTATAGTATATAGGATAAAGATAAAATGCCATTCTCCAAAGAAAACATAAAACCCATTTCACCACACACCAAAAAACAAACCTAATAAAAACAAAGACACCATTCGAATAATCCCCCGGGTCTATGAAATACCTTGTGCAGAATGTCACCGGTCATACATATCAAACCAACAGACGAATCAATTTTAGAATTTATGAACACAAAATAGCACTAAGGAAACTCGACCCGCAATCAGCCATCGTTAAAAACCACAATGAAACTGGCCATACCATGAACTTCGACCAAAGCAAAACAATAGAATCAATAGACAACTTCCACACCCGCATCACACGAGAAGCCATAGAAATCCACAAAAGGCCAGAATGTCTAAACAAAAGAGACGATGCCCTTAACTTCCCGTCCACATGGAAACCTCTAATTCAACGCTGAGAAAAAGACCACCCAGGCAGGTCAAAGACAAGGATCAAACACCTCGCATTCACACACACCCGTTAACCAATCAATTATCAAAACTAACATTAAAAAAGGGATTACTACTAACAAAGGGACCTCCATTAGCAAGGTCATTAAACCTAACAAAGGGTCCCCTTCCACCACACTAATTAAGCAGTCCATTATGATTCAAAAAGGGATTACCACTCCGAAACCAATTAGCTCTAAAAATGGGTCAGGCAACAACAAAGGAATGACCATTAGTACCCCAATTAACTCAGGTATAAAAGCAGCAAACCCAACCGAGAAGGCTCAGTCGTCAGATAGTCAGCGAGCATTCAAGACCTCGAGCGCCACAGCAGTAAGACAAACCAAAACACAAATCACTTCAACCATCAACACGCAAACCGCCACCACACAACCCAACACATCTCAAAGAAAACACAAGCCTCGGAAACATCCGGCAATACATCGACTGGGGAGTAGGCAGATTGAGGCCCCAAAGTCAACCTAAATCAAACACAGACACGATCACACATAACACACCCAATCCAAATCTCAGAAACAAACCCAATCTCCTAACACATCCACTAACCAAACCAATAACACATCGACTTGGGGAGGCAGACTGAGGCCCCGTAGTCAACCCAAACCGAACACAAACGCAATTACACACTCAACCTTCCTCCTGCTCTCAGAGACCAAACCAAGCCTCTGAGGCATCCAAATTGACCTGGGGACCAGCAAGACTGCGACCCCGTAAACAATCCACCCCAACAATTCCCACCTAATTCCATACTCTTGAAAATGGCTCCAAAAGGAGAGCCGAAACGTCGAGTAAATCTCCACATCACACGCGACTCAACCCGAGAAAACTTATCTTCGCAATATATATATATATATATATATATATATATATATATATATATATATATATATATAATGACCAGTTAAACCTTGATTTATATATGGACCCTGTTTCGCATTAGTAAGTCAAGCGCCAGCTACCGAGTTTTGAGAAAACTAACATTAAAGTTATTTGTTTTCATTGGATTATATATAATTTTTTTTGTCAATTGTGCAAGTAACATTAAATATAAATTTTTTTTAGGACATATTTCATAAAAAATACTATTAATTATAGCATTTGAAACAATATTCCGTGCTTAACTCAATTTTTAATTTTTTTTGGCGCTTGACACACTAATGCATAACAGGGTCCATATATACTTAAATCCAAAAATATAATTTATTTTTAATATATTTTAGAAATATTTTTTCAAAGGGCTTTAGATCAATTCAGGAAAATTTTTTTTTTTAATTTTAATAATAAAATTTTGAAGAGCGATAGTCTGAAAAATCTCGACATCGAATTTTTGACATGATCGCAATACGTTCTCACTATATATTACATATATACAAGGCCGGATCTAGGGGGGGGGGCAGTGGGTGCCTGTGCCCCGGGCGGCAGATATCAGGGAGCGGCAATTAAAGAAAGATTTACTAAAAAAAAAGGTAAAATGATATGAATTTTGTATAGAAAATTTTAAGGAGGGGGCGCCAAATTAAATTTTGCCCCCCTAAAAAATCTACTAGTTCCTGCCCTGCATATATAGATAAGAGAAAGTAAAAATGTAATGAAATATTAAACACCATTAAGTTAAAAAAATGAGCTATCTAAGGTATAAGGAAAGATTTGTGAAATTAGTTAAATTAATAAAGACATTTTTAAAATTAAAATTAGTTAAAATAAATATTAAAAATTTAAATAATAAATTAGAAGAAAAGTAAGGGAGTTTTCCCGGGAACAGCAGCCATGTGAAATAAAAATTAGGTGTTAGCTGTGTCTTCTACACAGCCGGTGGCTTTTTAACGTGACAACGTCTTTTGCTTGATTTCAAAAAAATTTTTTTCTCTTACCTATATTGAAATATAAAGAGAGAAAGTATTACTTTATTTATTATTTTTTTACTAGTAGTTTGTTTTCATAAATAAACATGTTCAAACATTTTCATTGAAACAATATATGACAGGTGTGGCCAAACTTTTATCCATTAAGGGCGACATATGCTTAAAAATGAGATTTTTCGAAAAAAAAATTAATTTTGGAGTTAATTACTCGGGATTTTTTTATTTATTCTATTAGGAGTTTTCTTTCTGCACCAAAAGACATCTCATTTAGTCTGATCTGATTAGCTGTTCGGAATCTACAGGGGTTTAAAATTTCGAAAAACGAAATCCCGCCGAGTGCTCTCATGCGGGAAAATGACCTGATATCAAAAAAAGAAAAAAGCCCTCGGGGTATTGAACCACTCTTTCTAAAACTATATTTAGATTTAATGTAGCTTTTATGGTCAAGTCGCTATGCGTTGCACAATTAGGGCTATTTTTCGATATTTTTTTGCCGAAAAAATGAGGTTTTTCGAGAAAAAAACAATTTTGGAGTTAATTACTCGGGATTTTTTTATTTATTCTATTAGAGGTTTTCTTTCTGCACCAAATGACATCCCATCTAGTCTAATCTGATTAGCCGTTCAGAATCTACAGGGGTTTAAACTTTCAAATTAAAATTTACCGCAGCGCGGTAAAATAAAATGATAGGAAAAAATAAATGGTGAAATCTTTAGCTGAAAACTCATTCTTTCTAACCGTATATTCCCCATAATTATACCTCTTAAGACAGAGGAGTTATTCAAGCCAATAAACTTTTTCGTGCATGCCCCTCTAACATGCCACTATAGACACATGATTTGTAAGATTTCACTCAAAAAAACTTTATATTCAATTGCCGACGTTTGGAGTACTAAAAATTAAAATAGTACCATAGTACCTATTGTAACTGAGGATGAGTGCGACTAATACTCGAAATGTCGGCAACTGAATATAAAGTTTTTTTTTTTTATTTCACCTGGCTGCTGTTGTAGGCAATCTAAATATTCAACTTGCCCAAAAAATAAATTTATGGTCTAGTACAGTGATTCCCAAAGTGGTCTATATCGACCCCCGGGGGTCTGTGAGATGTAAACGGGGATCCATGATAGTCGATATCATTTATTTTATTTTTTTTATTTTAAAGAGTGTTTATGTTTAAAAAAAAAAAATAAATAAATAAATAATCACCCCTCCCACTAAAATGTGGTAACTAAATTTCGGTTTCATTAATATATATACTCATATATAAAAATTGATGTATTTTTTACTTTCTCTTACCTCTATATATGTTAATATATAGAGAGAGAAAATATTGGATGCATGTAAAAAATTCGATGCCGAGATTTTGTTGGATATACTCGTTTTAAGGTCTCTTGAATCCAAAAAAGTGGTTTTCCCAACATGGTCTGTGTGTGTCTGTGAACAAAATATCTAAAGAACGAAAAGAGCTAGGAGGTTGAAATTTTATATTTAAATTAGGCACCACCCTGGCACATGACACGAAGCTTTTGAACAAAATCGACCAAAGAGTACTACTACTTTACTGATGAACTTTTAGTTTTTTTTTCGATTTTCTCAAAATTCGCTTCAACGATTTTGTTTAAAATTCAAAAATTAGACATCAGTCAAAAATATGTAATTTGAAGATGATGAAATTTAAAAAATGCTAAATTAGCTAAGCAGGGAGTCTACCCAAAACCGAAAAACATGGCATTTTGTCTACGAGACAAAAAAGTTTTGGGACCCATGGTAGTAGCTATAGTAGCCTATAACTTTTGACATGAATGGCAAAAATATTTTTTTTAAGTTTTTTTTGATAATTTATTTTTATAAATGTAAAGAAATATAATTGTTTATTATTATCAAATTTTATTAACAAATTCCAATCTGTTTTTTAAATATATATTTTTTTTTGTAAAGAAAGTTTAAACTTTTGACCTTTTTCTTTATTGAAATAAAATTTATTGATAAATATAGATTGATGTCAAAATAATTTTAAATGGTATAATTTTTTGAATGGATTGGTTTAAAAAATAAAATTTATCTATACTAAAATGTAATTTCAATTTATATTTAATTAATTATTAATTAATGGAAATTAAATTAAACATAATAAACAAAATAAGATCTTATCAAGTGGCTTTTCAATGGAGATGATAAAAGAGTTGGTATAATATGACGTCATTTGTTTTCTTAATGTAAATTCACATTTTTATAGTGAAAAAAATATTTTTAGCAGGGTGAAGATTAAAAAAAAAATACTCCAAGTTGGTTGGTAGACAAGGAATTCCCCCAGATAAACGATGGATATTTTTCTAAATTTTGATCTCATATTTGGATATTTTATACATAGAGAATTCTAAATAAATATAAAAATTTCATAATAATAGTGAGGTGATGAGTGTACTATTGACAAATATAAGTAGGATGGCAGCCAGGAAAGAGATCAGACAAAAATTTAATCAATCTTTATCCAATTTTATTTCGATTGCCGACGTTTAGGACGCAAATCGCGCCCTTCCTCAGGACAATCGGTAGTTAATAAAATACAGATGGGCGTATTTTGTTTATTAACAATATAGAAACACAATTCACGGGTTTGTGATGCATTGTTTTGTATATTTGATAGCACTAATCGACGCCTATAAATTTAATGTGAAAGGCGTCGATGAGTGCTATCAAATATATACAGTTCAAAACAATGCATCACAAACCCGTGAATTGTGTTTGTATATTGTTAATAAACAAAATACGTCATCTGTATTTTATTAACTATCGATTGTCCTGAGGATGGGCGCGATTTGCTTACGAAACGCCAGCAATCGAAATAAAATTGGATAAAGATTGATTAAATTTTTGAGTGATTTCTTTCCTGGCTGTCATCCTACTCATATGTGTAAAAAGTTTAAAAGGGCAGTAGCGTAACTAGGTGGGAGCGAAAGGGAGCGCTCGTCCCCCCACCCCCACCCCAGGTGCATCAAGCCTTTGGCGCCCCTCGATGCCGACATAGGCGCTCTAGGGGATTTAAGCCGATTGACAGTGATTTTATCATATTCTTCCCATAGATTGTCTAAAAAAATTGATAGTTTTCTTTTAAAATTATATTACAACTTGAATTCTACTATTTAAAATGAATTTATTATAAAACTATATACTATATACACAGCTTTTTCCCAAAATCTCCGGCTTTTTTTTTAATTTCATAATAAATTCATTCATTGTATATCACAAATCCGGAAGAGAATTACAAAAAAAAAGGTCGAATGAGATTCGAATACGATAAAAATAAAAAAGAAAGAATGAGTTTCGTATGGGATACTAAAAAAAATACGAAAAACCTAGTTGAACTTCGCCCCCCCCCCCCAGCAAGTTAGGCCGCTGCCAAAGGGAATCGAAATTTAAATGCAAATCCCCATAGGGATTTAACATTGACTCTATGGATGGAAGAGCCGGAAAATGAATTTGAAAAATCTGAAATACATCAGTAAAAAAATCAACTAACTTCAAACAATTTTCACGAAAATTTTACTGATATACTTTTTAAAGAGCATAAAAAAAAAAAAAAAAAAAAAAAAAAAAAAAAAAAAAAAAAAATAAAAAATAGTTGGTTTATATGAATTTGAATCTAAAAAGAAAAATATTTATATTCTGCTACCATTAAACCATTTCTCCTCTTTCCTATGAAGTACAAGAGTAAAGTGTGCTTCAAAAGATTTTAGGGGCAAAATAAGAATATACATTTTAAAGATCAGGTAAAAAATAATTGATTTATGAATTTTAAACAAAATCGTTGGAGCAAATTTTGATAAAATCGAAAAAAAAACTGAAAAAGTTCATCAGTAAAGTACTAGTACTTTTTTTCCGATTTTATTCAAAAGCTTATTCTGAGTGTCCGGGAGGGTGCCTAACTTAAATATAAAATTTTCTATCTAGTAGCTCAATTCCTTCATGCTTAAAATCGTTACACACAGACAGACCAATTTGCGGGTCCCACTTTTTGGACTCAGGGGACCTCAAATCGTGTAATTTTTCGACATGATCGCAATACTTTCACCCTCTATATATTTCATATATAAGGTAAGAGAAAGTTAAAAAGAGATTTCAAACGTCAAAGTTTAATTGTGCAAAGATTAATTAAAAATAAAAATTAAAGACAATTCGTTGATCTATTAAATAAGAAGGATTAAGCAAATTCTTGTCTACTTATTTAATTTTAGAGTTAATTAACAGTCAAGTTTTTTTTTCTTTTAATGACTGAGATGGACAGCAAAAAATAAGAAATTTGATATGACTTCAAGCCAATACATAAACACTTGTATTCTAACCATGAGTGGCTATTTCCGACTGAATTCCCCCACCCTAACTCACTATCGTTTGAGCTATGCAACATGTATATAATTTTGCATCAAATTTAGATTTCGAAATCTCTATAGTTTTATTTATTTGTAGAAAATCGATCTAAAAATCGTCCTTGACTTATTAGATTCAAAACAGAATATAAAATTATACGCAATTAAGGTTAATAAAATTAATTTTAATTTTCTCTTGAGAAATATTTATTTATTTATATTTTAATGTGATAGATAACTTTATTCTTTATATAAGAAATGTTTTAGGAAAGGTTTTTTCGTGTAAGGTTAGTTAATTAACATAGTTCACCTGGCTGAACTTGTTAGTTAGATAATTATACATGAAAAATCGGAATTAACGCTAAAACTAAAACATAGTTTTAAATGCATGGGCGTAACTAAGGGGGTGCCGGGGGGCTGCCCCCCAGAAAGCTCCTTGCCCCCAAAAAAAATTGAGAAAATATGGGGCTTTCCAGGCCCACCGAAGGTTAGCTGGTCCCATGCCCCCCCCCCAGCTAGGATGGCTGGACCTATGCCCCCCCAGCCAAATTCTCTATTTACGCCCATGTTTAAATGTAAAGTTCCTATATAAAACAACCACTGCGTAGCATTGTTAAGGGCCAACAAAAATTTATATGTATTGGAAGTAAGAATAATTTTATGCTCAGGAAGTATTCGAGCTGAGGTACAGTAGGGACAATATTAAGTCCCACCCATGCGTTTCTACTTGTGATTATTTCATTGTTTTTATAAAAAATATTATATATTTTTTAATGGAAACTTTCATGGTTCAAACCTAGAAAATTTCCAATAAAGATATTCATTTTCTTTTATGAAAACAATGAAATAATCACAAGTAGAAAACGGATGGGTGGGACTTGACTTGGCGCTCGATGTACGTATAAGGAGAGTTTTGTGAAATTAGCAACTTAATAAAGTTATAATTTTTTAAAAATTATTAAAAAATTAAAATTTATTAAAATAAATATTAAAAATTAAAATAATTAATTTTTTAATAAAAATTTAAAAATTTTAATAAAAAAGGCTTGTGTTTCTAATTTTCCCTCTTATACCGGACTTTGGGTCTTATCTAACTACGACCTGGGCTGTTATTTAATCATTTGATTAGCCATGGGGGTAGCCAGGGTCATATCCTCTCCCTGTCTTGTCCTGAAAATTTTTTGTCTATTTAAAACAAATATATATCTATTTTTTCCATTGTGAATTTTTTTTTAAATGAGCTTATATAAGAAAAATAATAAATAAATTTTTAATCTATGTATATATTAATTGCATGTCCCCCTCTCATCCAAACGAGTGGTTGCCCCCTATATGTTAGTTAACTATAAGTGAAGAAATAGACCCTAAGTATTCTAGTTTCTATCAGTGAACCCATTTGATATGTAAATATACATTCTTAAAAATTCTTTTTACTCTTTTGTGACGTAAGACAAAAAATATGTTTATATATTTTATTATTCATATTGTACTTGGTATTGGGTTATAAGGAAAGTGTCTTCATCACCTTTTGTTTGCCTCTAACTACGTTTTATCAATTAAATATTTATTAAAGTCATTAGATTTAGTATTACACTTTTCATGTAAATTTGATAATTAGAAAAAAAAAAAACACAGAAAAAAGAAAATAAACTAATATAAGGGTGCAGGGCTGGGAGATATAGTGGTCTAAATTTCCCCAAAATATCACCCTAAAAGAAAATAAATAAAAATATAGTGGGAATATGATTAAAATTATAGAAAATAATTTATATTCTTTAAAATTTAATCATTTGGTGGTTGAGGGGGATAATTACCCTAATCAACTAAACGTCACACTCCTGAAAAATTTTTTGGTGTAAAGGTATTTTGAATAATTTTATTTTTATTGCTCTAAAGGAGGAGCTACAAAAGTTGGATCTAAAATGATCTAGGGCCGGTTGCTTCTCTCTAAACTAATTAACTAGCTATCTCTCGGATAAGCTGGATAATGGAATTAATTTCTTATTTAAGAGAATGAAAACAACCTGACGATTAATGAATGGGAGCCTGGCGAGGGGAAGTGGAAATGACTGTCTTAACTCGAGTAACTTTTGGTCACTATACACTACCATAATATATGCGAGTCCCTGAATAATCATTAATCAAGTAGAATACGTTTATTATTTAATAAATTTAAGTTTTCAATAAGGAATATCAAATTATTAATTAATATATTATATCAATTTTGCCGATATTTAGGAACTTTACACTTGGGAATGCTAAAAAGAATTAATTTATTTTTCGAATATTATTGAATATTGCATGAATGAAAATTGTAGCAAGGCCAAATCAGCGATAATAATTATTTATATTTAAAAAGTTGACTGCTTGAAATTAACTATGGTGTTATTTTTGAAAATTTTTATCATATTTGGATATTTTATACACAATAGAGAATCCTAAATAAATACAAAATTTCAGAAGAATTGGAAAATTTTTTTTTAAATGTGTAAAAAGTTCCAAAGGGGACCCCCTTGTGAATCGAAATTAACATGCAAATCCCCATAGGGATTTAACATTGGGTCTATGAAAAGAAGAGCCGGAAAATGAATTTGAAAAATCTGAAATATTATACTTCAGTAAAGAGTTCTTCACGAAAAATTTTACTGATGTACTTTTTGAAGAGCATCAAAGATAGTTGATTTATGAATTTTCAAAATCAAAATTGTTGGAGCGAATTTTAAGAAAATCGCAAAAAACCTGAAAAAGTACATCAGTAAAGTACTAATACTTTTTGGGCAATTTTGTTCAAAAGCTTATTTTCACCCCTTGGGGGGGGGGGGGGGTGCCTAACTCAAATATAAAATTTCAACGTCCTAGCTCTTTTCATTCCTGAGATATTTTTTTCACAGGCAGACAGACCAATTTGCGGGACCTACTTTTTTTGGACTCAAGGGACCTCAAAACGTTTATATCCAGCAAAATCTCGACATCGAAAAAAATTGAGGGGGAATCCAGGGGAGCAGATGCCATTGTCAGGGGGGGCTTGCCCCCTCCTGACCCCGTAGCGCCGTCACTGATTTCTCCATATAATTTGGATCCCCGATCCTCCCCTCAGCCCTTGCAAAGACTACTAAGGGCCGGTTGCTTCACTTCTAATTAACTAGCTATCCCTCGGATAAGCTAGTTGATTATGATTCGAATTTTTTCACATCTAGTTAAGGTAATCATATGATTAAATGAGATCCCAGGTCTTAGTTAACTAGCTAAAACACATAAGGCTTAACTAAAGGGTGAAATTAGAAACACAAGCCTTGTTTATTTATTTTTCTGAAAATTTTTGTTGAAAAATTAATTAGCTTTAAACATTTATTTTACTTTTTGACCTTTAATTTAATTAATTTTAATTTTTAATAATTTGTATAAATGATGGTTTGCTAACTTCAGAAAACTTTCCTTATACCTCAGAGACCTACTTATATGTGAAAAAACTCATTTTTTAACTCAAAGGTTAAGAGTGTTCTTGTTTACTATATCGAAGATTTGCTATCTATAGGTTTGCTAGTTGATTAGAAAAGAAGCAACCGACCCTTAATGAATTATTTCTCACTAGAGTAGCCTATTTGAAAATAACATTTGTACAATCTCCGAGATTACGAAAAAAATAAAATATTTAATACTTTAAATACTGGTTTTAGCTTTCAAAACAAGGGATTATACTATTTTCAAATTTTATAAAGAAACAAAAATACATTTATTTCTTTTTTTGATTTGCTAAATACATAAATCAATTAAAATTCAGAATATAAATGATTTTTTTTTGTTAGAAACAAAAAAAAAAAAAGGAAGGTTAGTTTCAAATATGTGAATTGAATTTTTAAATATTTAAATAATTTTAAAAAAAATAATTTTTTGTTTAAAATTTTAAAATTTTTAGCATACCTAGAAAAGATGTCATTGATGAAAAATAAAAGAATATAAGAATATAAAAAAAAAACACAGACACACACGCGCACACTCAATCAAGAGGTTTGTAAACAAAAAACGCTAGAAGCACGTGCAACTCAGCACCTGTCAGAGCAACGAGTGATCCTCACATGTAATTACCGAAAGCGTCTTACATGTACAGTCCAAGACAACATGACAATAACTTGAAATATAAATAAGAAGTGACATACGAAGGAAAATTAATAGGCCTAATAATTAAACAAATAATTATTAATTTCAATGGGAAATTTTTAAGTAATATTTCATGAATCAATTAAATAAGTGAAAATTTAAGCACGGTGTAAAAGTGACGGTTAATGTACACCCAGCCATGTACAGTAATGTTCAATATTAAAGCACACATATGCGTTTTCTAATTATTTTATTGTTTTATAAAAAAAAAATTGGAAATCTTTATTGAATTTTTCTTCTAATTTGAACCACAAAAGTATATATTTTTTTAAATAACAATGAAATAATCATATGAGCTGCATTAATAGTGACACTCACTGTACTGTGTGATTGGAACTAATATATTTCGCGTAATAAATACCTGACCTAAAATATATTTTTTTAATATGGACCCTTCTTAACAATTTGAAATTGATAATTACAAATTTATTATTTTCCTTTAATATGCTCCGGCCCTTCGGATGGTACGAATTCCTTATTTAAAAAAAGGTATTTATAGATTTGCTTAGATAGAAAAATACGTTTCAGGGACAAAGGGGATCGTAACTGTGAGAGAATTAGAAAACTTGAGTTTATTTACAAAAAAATAAATAAATAAATCGGGGAGGGAAGGGCTCATTCAAAAGTAAAAAGAAGTGTTTTCACACGGACGTTTCGTGAACTTCTTCATAAGTTACGGTCTATTTTTATTATCAATTTTTATATAAAGTTTCTGACAAATTAAAAAATATCATCAGAAACAACATAACAATAATTAAATTTAAATTATCAGCCGTAGGCTCTAGTTGAAACATTATGTAGGTATATATGAAAATTTAAAAAAAAAATTTGATAAATATTTGAAACTTATAATCTAGTAGGGGGAGGGGGGGGGGGGGGGCATTTTTAATTATATAGTGGAAAGAGCCAAAGTCAAATATATATTTTGAATGCTGGAAAATTTACTTTTGATTTTTTTATTCTGGTCTTTTTTTTAAATAAATATTACAAAAATATTTATTTTCGGAAAATGTTAATGAAGACTGGCGACTGACATTGCAAATTTGGGTTACTCAAATCTATTCTAGGCCTGAAGATGGTTCTTTGAGTGACCGAAACTGTTGACATTAAAATTTTCCGAAAATAAATAATTTTTTAATATTTATTTTAAAATACTGAAGATCGGATAAAGAAATCAAAAGTAAACCTTAGAGCAATCAAAATAGTATTTAAATTTTTTTTTTTTTTTTCATTTAACATAACAATAAAAACACACTCAAAATTTATCAATTCGTTGTGCACATGAGAGTGTAGATCCTGCAGGTCTTATTCAGGAGTATTAAAACAAATAAATGTTTTTTAAATTTTATATTTTATTGCTTAGCGACTGGATTCCGTACAGTAATTGATAGTTGCGGAGTTCTAACTCGTAGTAACATAAAAAGTTTTTTTTTTTTTTTTAAGTTTAATTTTTATTTTTTTACAAAATTCGTAGTCAATTGATACAAATTTGATATTTAAGATTAACCCTTTATTTCAAAATTAATTAATACTAGTTGCGGCGCCCGCCTACGGTGGTGAGAATTAAATGTAAATCTATGTTACAGCCTGAGGATGGAGACAATTAGAACTCCGAAACTGTCAATTACTGTACAGAATCCAATCGCTAAGCAATAAAATATAAAATTTAAAACATTTAATTGTTTTAATACTCCTAAACAAGACTGCAGAATCTACAGGTATAGCACCAGATTAAAATCGATTAATTATATTAATATTTTTTCTGTCAAAAGGAGAGGGGGCGGTCCCTCGCGAAATGGAGAAACTTTTAAATAAAAAATATAACTAATCAACTCAACTCAAGCTCATTCTTTTTTTTATCTCATTACTTTTATCTGGACAGCCAAAATAATTTTGAAAACAATTTATCTATCTGAAAAATTGTATTTATTTATTGAATGGTTAATAATAGATGGAAAAAAACAATAGCGAACTTTTATCAAAAGAATTCCTTAAATGATAAAAGTTAAAAAAAAATTTGATACTAACATAATGACCTTTATAATGACGTATGTTGCTAAAGATTAATAATAATTCAGATATAGAGTGTATTCTTGTTATATAATTTTTAGTTATCTTTGGCGAAACATTACCCCCAAAACAAATGGATTATCATTCAGTTAATTATGATAGTAACTTAATAAAAAATATTTACATACCCTTTTTATTTTGACCATCTTTATTTTCTTCTGAAGACATCTTCTCGAATCACTGAAAAAAAAAATGAATTTTATAATTAGTACAAAAAGGTTTTTTTTATTATCAAAGTGAAATGAAAATAAATTATTATTGAAAACATTAATCGTGCTAACCCATTTTAAAAAAATGTAAAATATTTTAAAATAAAAAAATCTGGTGTGATGGTCGCAAAGTACACAACTTTCTCTTGCCCTTCGGAAAGAGAAAGTTGTGTCCTGTGCTTGTCACGCCAGATTTTTTGTGTTGAGAGTTGCACTTCGAACCTAAGTTCTAAACTTGACCACGCAATTCATAGATGGCGCTGAGCTACGGATGCTTCCAAATCAGTAAAGTGTACTTCAAACAATTTTCACGAAAGATTTCACTGATGGCTATAGTTTTTAAGAACATCTAAATAAAGTTGATTTATGAATTTTAATCAAAATCGTTGGGGCGAATTTTGAGAAAATCGCAAAAATCTGAAAAAGTACATCAGTAAAATGTACTTCAAACGATTTCCACGAAAAATTTGACAGGTATACTTTTTAAAGAGCATCTAAAAAAATAGTTGATTTATGAATTTTAATCAAAAACGTTGGAGCGAATTTTGAAAAATTCCAAAAATCTGAAAAGGTACATCAGTAAAGTGTACTTCAAACGATTACCACGAAAAATTTCATTAATATACTTTTTAAGAGCATCTAAAAAATAGTTGATTTATGAATTTTAATCAAAATCGTTTGAGCGGATTTTGAGAAAATCACAAAAAACTGAAAAAGTACATAACTACTAGTACTTTTTGGCCGATTTTTTTCAAAAGCTTATTTTCGTCCTTTGAGGGAGGAGCCTAACTCAAATATAAAATTTAAACCTCCTAGATCTTTTCGTTCCTGAGATATTTTACAGACACACAAATAAACACAGAATCAGACAGACCCACTTTTTTTCATCCATCAAAATCTCGACAACGAATTTTCGACATGATCGCAATACTTTCTATATATTTCATATATATGGTAGAGAAAGTAATATACTGTATTTTACTTAATTTTTCTAAGATAGGCTACTCGATTTTGGAGAAATAGAAATATTTAAAATGATCCATAAATTTCTTTAAACTTGATTATTGAAAGTATTTTATGTAGATGTTGAACTGTCTTCTCCTCTTAAATAATAATTTGGAACTTCTAATATCAATTCCAGTCTCTAAATTTCATCTGGTTTAGAAAGCTCATCTATATGAGCCTAAATTTCTCTTGTATACAAATTATATCAGAGCTTTTTAAAGCGTCCCCACTCGAAAGATTGCCTTTTGAAAATTTTATATATAGTATGAACCTTTAATCATTTTACTTTGGATTACATTGTAAAAGTTTCGTTTGTTATAAATTGATTGATAATCTCATCAATGAATGAAGTGAAATACATTTGGGACTGGGACAAGGAATTTTTTTTGTTTAGAAAAATTTAATTTCAATTCTACCATTGGCGTATGTTCAATAAGAGGGTGTGGCTCATACAACACACCTCCAAACACATAAATATTAATGTGAATAAAAAAAATAAGATTTTAAATTGTCATACTGTATAATTTGTGTGATCTTGTCCTATTGGCAAACATCTTGGATGCTCCAAAGTTCAATTCATTACGAGATTTTCTTGTTTATTAATATTCAAATTATTTTATAGAATAGTTAGTACGGAGCCCGAAAAAAAACACAGAATTTATTATAAATAAAACACAATAAATTCATTTTCACTAGTCAACCAAAACAGGAGGCAAACTGATGGCGAAATAATTATATTTTAGTTAGGAAGGACGATAAAAGATGTCGTTAGCGTCGATTGTTTAATGGTTCAGATTTAGGGAGAATTCAAAATTACTTTCACGTACGAATAGATAGATAGATAAATTATTATTTGCTCTGAGGCTAATGGCTCTTGGAGCACGAAAATTTTACAGATTGATTTACAAATTTTATTTTCCTCGCTCTCCTCTCACAATCCCCGTTTCAATCAACCGACCGTCCCTTTCTGCTCTCCAATAAGATACTGATAATATTGGGCCTTAAATGCGGCCAAAGACCTCTAGCGTCTGAATCTCTCCGGGATGACATTTATACCCTCACAGACTTCACAGAAAAGGACCTATCAAACGTTGTCGTCCTGTGGATCGACATCTGCAGGTCTAACGGACTCGCCCTGAGATTCTTAGATCTAAAAGATATTTTAAAGTTCAGGTCTCTGTATAAATAAGAGGGCCTTTACTCATCAGGAGATTGAACACGTAACACCCTAGAAAATATTTTCTTCTGTTTATTACCTTAAGCCATCCTAGCTTATTGTAATAGGGTGTTACGTGCTGATGAAAAGGGATACCAAATATAAATCTTATGCACGAATTCAAGACCCTCTCGAGAGCAAGGCCCCTCTTGCCCGACAGATCGATTATAGACGAGGCAGCAATAATCGAAGTGGGGCAATACCAGCGAGCTGACGACCATTTGATGTATTTTGAATGGAAGGCACTCGCTGATTCTTTTAAATTGATAGAGGTTTTTATAAACCTTGTTAGAGACTTCTAGGACATGTGCCTTTCAACTTAGTGTGTTGTCAAACACAACACCAAGACTTTTGACTGTTTCAGAATATTTAATGGTAATATTCCTAATTTTGATTGGTCGGGCTTCTACTAGCAGACTATTGAGCTAGGCTCTGCTGCCAATTATAATGGCTTTGGTTTATCCCGCATTTAATTTAAGTTTTTTATCGTAAACCCACTTATATACAGCCTCCATATCGCAGTTTAGCCTCCCAATTCGCCACCTCTATCTCACCGATAGGACAAGATATATAGAGCTGAAGATCGTGTGCAAAAAGGTGATAGCTAGAATGTTCTATGTACCGGCCCATATCGTTAATGAAAAGTAAGAACAAAAGCGGACCTAGAACGGAACCCTACGAATAATTAATATAATAGAAAGGAAAAAGTATTTGATCGTGAAAATTCTAATCTCCAATTTATTTACATATCTTTAGATCATCAAGGATTTATTCACGTCAATGCCCTGATAATTCTGTCATTTCAGGCAGCCTACCATCACATAAGCTAAACTAACATCTCCGCTCAATACACAAATTAAATTAACTAACTAAACAACAAATAAAATATATACCGGTAAATATAATCATAACGTGTATAACTTTTTATTTTAAATTCAGTAGAACCTCGCTTAGCGAGCACCTCTCATAACGAGTAATTAGCAAAACGAGCGAAACAAATTGTAAAAGAATGACTCACTTAACGAGCGACGTTTCGCATAACGAGTGGTGAGGAGAGGGAAATCCCGGATTATGCGCATGTTACATCAGTCTGTGTCATGGGGGGGGGGGGACAGATCTATGGTGAGAATGTTGTTGTTTTGCACAACGAGTGTTTTGCTTTACGATTCTGTAACCAATTATGCTCTTTAAGCGAGGTTCCACTATACTTCATAGAATTTCGTTATATATACAACTAATCGGTTAAAATCTTATAGCCCTATGTGATCGAACGAAGGTGAATCGGTCCACAGGATGCGGTAAATATTTATAACCCTATTTCTGAGCAACCCTTGGACCAAATGTTTTAGCGTTGGATAAAATTTAAAAACAATCCATTAAGTGGAAGAAAATTTATTCTCAATAAACGAAAAAAAATTTGCATATAAGATGATAAGAATACATCATAGATATTTATTCAAATTAATTGGTAGCCAATATATAGATAATACAAATTTTTGTCGCTCAAAACAAGAAGTGAACCACTGACGGAAAACTAATCCAGAGTCCATTGGTATATTTTTATGTTGTAATAATATTATGACAACTAACTGATCCAGAAGGAGAGGGTGATTAACGTCACCAATAAATAAATATTAACATTTCTTTTAAGTCATGATTGCGAAATCAAAATTTTTATCAGAATTTTATATATATATATATATATATATATATATATATAAAGTTCAAATTATATATATAGCGGAATGATTACTTTGAATATGATAAGCTCTTTTTTCTAGCTAAGATATCTTGCATCTTGCATGAAGGAGGAGTGTAATTTTACCAGGCAATTTTTTTTTTTTTTTTTTTTTTTTTTTACCAAATATCTATAATGGACAATTTGAATAGAAGATACACTGTGGCTCAAGGCAAGAGCAAGGCCTTCTGATAGAGAAATAGGGTCGTTGTCGGGGGCAAAGGGGAATGTCACAGAGCAGAGGAGATAAGTATTAAAAAGAAGCTGTTATTGTTAATGTAACAGTTTTCCACCTCTCTCTTTCTCTATATTATATATACTATCTCTCTTTCTTTAGCTATCAAGGTCAACAAGCTGTCTTTGTGGTGTGTTTAAAAAATGTTAAAATTTTTATCTTTTGTCATTAATTTAATTATTTTTCTTATAATTGGTATTGTTACCCTGCAAAAGGCGATTGTAGTAAATTTATGTTGTGTTATATATTGCTTTGGTAAGAAATATAAATTCAAAAGGGTGAATCAAAAAAATTCTTCTTATAAAAGAGTTATTAAAAAAAACGTGTCCTTGGACGTAATTTAGGGTTCAAATGTCCGTCCCTCTTTCTCATTTTTTCAATTCTACAGATGTCAGGTGTTACTTGTCTATTTTTTGCATCATAAACCATTTATTATGGTTCTTTTGAATTTTTTGATAGATGTATTTAATATAAATTCAACATTAGAGGTGTTTTTGAATAATTAAGATATATATGTTTTAAGTTTATTTAATTTCTTAAGTAATAACAGTTGTTTATACATTCGTTAAGCTCTCTTGTGTCGTATTTAATTATACGAGTACTTTGTTTTCATAATAAGACAGTAAAAATTTTATTGAAATATTTTCTTCAATAACTTTTTGTATTGTGGTGTAAAAAAAAAATGTTTTAATTTCAAAATGATCTCTTGTGATCAACGCCGAAATAAAAAAAAATATTTCAGAGAAGGAGGGGAGAGAGGGGGTAGGGCAATTTTGGTGATTCCCTTCCAATTAATAGAATTTGAAAAATATTTTAATAACGTTTAACACTTTCATTATATTACTTTCTCTTACCTCTATATATGTTAATATATAGAGAAATAAAGTATTGGATTCATGTCAAAAATTTGATGTCCATATTTTAATGGATATACACGTTTTGAGGTCCCCTGAATCCAAAAAAGTGTTTTTGCGACATGGTCTGTCTGTATGTGTGTGTGTTTGTCTGTCTGTGTGTGTTCAATTTTAAGCATGAAGAAATTGAGCTAGTAGGTTGAAATATTATATTTAAGTTAGACACCCAACTAGGGCGTGAAAATAAGCTTTTAATCAAAATCGGCCAAAAGGTAGAGGTGTGGGGTTTTTTTTAAAAAAAAAAATACTAGTACTTTACTGATGTAGTTTTTTAGTTTTTTTTTTCGATTTTCTCAAAATTCGCTCTAACGATTTTGATTAAAATTCAGAAATCAATTATTTTTTAGATGCTTTTTAAAATGTATATTCTCATTTTGCCATTGAAATCTTCTGAAGTTCACTTTACTCTTGTACTTCATAGGAAAGATAGGAGAAATGGTTGTCATTGTAACAAAATATAAATAATTTCCCCCGTTTATAAATTTTACATCTTGAATTCTAATATATTAGCGGAAACTAAATATATGTCGACACGAAAAATCTGGTGTGACAAGCACAGAACACAACTTTTGATTACCGAAGGTAAGAGAAAGCTGTGCGCTGACCAGCCATACCAGATTTTTTTAATCTATTTTTTATTTTTGAGGGGGGAGGGGTTTGGACCCCCATATCCCTGTTTGTGATAATATTCTTTTTGATTAATAAAAGATAAATTTCTTTATGAGATGGTCCTAGAGAAACATTAATAATAGTGATTAAGTGTCGATATCCTCAATTAAAGTCACCCTTTTTTTTTTTATTCCGGAACTTCAATAATATCGATATACCTAACCAGTTTTTCTGAACCGGTTACAAGTAAGAAAATTTCTATCATTTTATATTTTAATATATATTTTTTTTTTATTATTATTATATAATACTTGTTAATATAATATTAATTCCTTAGCATGATCTGAGCTAAAAGAAAAAAAAAATTTATTTTGATGTAAAAGATTAGAAAAATAAGAAATTATTTCGCTAGTAGAAGAAAATTTGCCGATATAGGACGAGCCTCCATGCCGGGATTAAGAAGGAAATTGACCCCAAGGAGGAAGTTATCTATACAAAAAAAGACTGAGAAATTCAAGATATTGCCTAAGAGAGGGGGGAGGGAGATTTTTCTCCAATTTTCCTGGTTCCACGATAGTGCGTTCTAAGCTAAAGGGTTTTTCAATTTTCCCATTTATAATTTTAAGATTAAATCTCGAAAAACAAAATCTATTGATTTTAAATTAATTTAATAATAAAAAAAGCAAGAACAGTAGTGTAACAATGGAGGTTCAGCTTACCCCCCTCTCCGAAATTTCAAAAATAAATAAAAATATACATAATAGAGAGAGTAATATAATGTTAGAATTTTTAATTTTGTTAGAAATTTTAAAAATATTTAATATTATAAAAAATATTTTCTGATTATAGTCCTGATGAGTTTTGTGAAGACCAAATATAATTTTTTTAAATATAGATCACATTTTATTTATTAATTATTTGTTAAAAATATAAATACTATACAACTTTCGGCTAATTATTCTGGAGTCGTTTTCAAGTACTGTGCACTTGCTCCAATTTAAGCGTACTAACGGTACAGTACTTGAAAACGACTGCAGAATAATTAGTCGACAATACAGTAATTATATTTTTAATAAATAATTAATAAATTAATACAATAATAAATGTGGTCTATAATTAAAAACACCCATAATAATAATAATAATACAGAGGCTGGCGTCATTTGGGGGGGGGGGGGGAGTAGGGTAGGCCATTTGTCCCCCCCCCCGACAAGGGCTCTGATCTTTTTTAAATTTTATATTATTATTTTATATATTTCAAAATATATCTAGGGCTAGATAAACTGTAAAAAAATTAAAAAATTAATTAAATAAAATATCTTATGGCGAAATTTAAGATACCTAGTTTTGTAAGAAAATTTTAAGAAAAAAAAAGTTTGTCCCCCTCCCCCAAGGAAAAGTTGTAATAACGTCATTAAATACAAACCACAAAAGATTTAACAAACATATTTTTTTTTTTTTTTTTGGAGTGAACATTTAGCAATTTTTAATTTTTATTTTGGTTAAGAAAAATAATTAATATTATAATTTTATTCAGACAGAAATTTTTTATTTGAATCCTGAACTACAATAGATCATTATTATCTCCCCTCCTTGAATACCAAATGTCACTTCGCCACAAATTTTGCCCCTCCCCCCCCTTTAAAAAATCATGGTCTTTTTTTAATATTATTAAAAAAAGTTGAACGTTTTTATTACTTTTTTTTTTATCATATTTTGTAATAATATATTACGTTCAAACTGATTCTCTTTAAAAGTATTAATTCATTTTTTTATTTTATGATTCATTGATTCATTGTAAGAATAAAATAAAAATGGTAAATTTAATCGTATTTTTTTAATGAAAATGTTTAGATCTATTTTATATTTCTATTTCTAATTTTTTTTTTTTATGTAGATCATAGTAAATTGGATCCACAAGTCAAGAAGGGGGTGAGTGTGGAACTTCCTCTATACCATCAATAAATTTTTTTGTTTAGATAAAATAATGTTGATCTAAAATTTTTATTTTCAATGTGAGATACCCAAGTACAGAAAAAATTATTCTGACTTAACTAATTTTTTGTTTAGAATTTAAATTAACAAAGTATTATATTAAAATAAATTAATTTCCCAAAATCTAAAGTAGTTTAAAAAAAATATATATTAAATTCAATTTAATGAATAGCAGCCCTAGTTTATAGACTCTCTTCCTTTTTCTAAACTTCCAGGGCTGCTTAATAAATAAAAAAATAAAATTTTAACTCAGAGATAAATAATATTAAAGTATTAGATGGTAATAAGAAAGATAATCGAAATGAATTTTAAATAAAAACGAAACAGATCAGAGAAATAAAGAATTTAAAAAAAAAAATATTATTTTGGACTGTTATTTTTGAAAATTGCTTATTTAAAATTTAAATTTAAAACGGTCAATTTTTGAAAAACGAATATATGTTAATTATTATACCATTTTAGATTGTAATTGTATGGCGGCAGATTTGAAGGTGCAAATGATATTACCTAATTCTTAACGAACTTAATCAAAATAAAAATTATTCATGATTATATAATCAAGGGAATATTAATAATATAAAAAAAAAATTTTAAAGACAAATTGAATCAGTAACTTATTTAATATCTATTAATATCACCAAAGTAAAATGATATCTTTATAAATATATGGATTGCTAGAAGCGAGTTAAAACAGAGTATGTATCTATTCGGTAGGTAAAAGTATTTTCAGAACAAACATATTTTAATAAATAAAATATAATGTAATAAAATACTTAAATGTGTAATTAATTAACGAATGTAATTAAGAAAGGGTTAGCACTATAAATGAATGACAAGTAAAGTTTGTTTAATTACCTGTTAATTTTTAGATGAGAGGAGAGAAACCAAAGACGAAGCACATGTATCGTAGCACACTTTCATCTAAAGTGCGCCTCGAGAGCTTCCAAGAGATAAAGATTGAAATAAGTATGAAGTTGAAGCCAGTAACAGAATGAAGAACGACAAGAGGTGCCATCTGCAGAGCAACTCGCCAACTAACAAAAGAATGCCAAAGATTAATTAACAAATCAAATAAATTTTTTCGTTTTATATTATTTTTTCTATTAAAGAATATTTAATTTATTAAATATCTTAATCTATTATTTAAATTATATTATGATAATTATTTATTTTGAATTTTTTTGTCATCCAGTCAAAATGGCGTCAAATATAAAAAGGTTTAGAGATTCTATTTTTTATTTATTATTCTTGTGCAGAGCCGTACCGAGGGGGAGGGGGGGGCAGGCCCCGAGCCAGCATAGGCCCCCAAATATTTGTCCTTGAGAGGGCCCGGGGCCCTCAGGACTCAGGTAAAAACTGAAAAATTTAGATAAAAAGAAAAATGTAATATGAATTTGTCATTGAGAGGGCCCGGGTCCCCCAGGGCTTGAGTAAAAACCAAAAAATTTAGATAAAAAAAGATTTTTGAAAATTCGTCTTTGAGGGCCCGGGGCTCTCAGAGTTTAGGGATATACGGTATTTTAAAAATATTTTTGTGTATGTGAGGAGGGAGATATTTAAAAACTAGTCCCCCCCTCCCCCCCAGAAAAAATTCAATATACACATCTGGCACAAAATGTATATAGGCCCGGTTTTGTGATATGAATTTATCATGA